>JBBMJZ010312690.1:0-17761 GCA_037833815.1 Zingiber zerumbet
CTTTAAAATTATAAACTTTAAAGACCTAATATGATCATTATTGTTAATGATTTCCAACTAATATCTCTGACATAAATAGAATCTAGGGCACTTCAGAAATATGTAGTACTTGAAATGGATCTAATCAAAGCTCTTGATATATATATTAATGAGTTTTAATCGAAATCTTGATGAACCTAAAAGATTTGAATTTTTAAAAATTTGACATATAATGGAAAGAGTAGTGGAGTGAATGTATTTATGGATTCATGCTTAATTCTGACAACTTCACGATAGATTATATAAATTATATGTATATGTCAATTGTTTGATTTCGAATGCTATAACTTTTGATTTGGATATCAAAATAGGACATTTTATATGTTAAATTGAAACTTATTAAGAGATCTATATTTGATACGCGTAAAACCTATAATAGCTAATTTTCAAGCCAAAAAAATATCATTTAAAATTTTTTTGCGTCCGTCAATAAGTTTTCGATTAAAACTTATTTATAGACATAAAGAGTTCTGATCAGACACATTTCAAGCGCTATAGGTTTTTAAAATATCATGAAGTCTATATGTACCAAAGATTGAAGTCATTAATGACAATGATCATAAAGTTTTAAAAATTTATGACTTGACACGTACAAATAACTTGTTGTAGAGATGTCAGAACCAAATATAGACATCATAAATATGTTCACTACACTACTCTTTTCTATTACATATCAACTTTTTTTAAAAAAAAACTCTAATTGAACTATCTAAATTTCAATCAAAATTTATTGATAAATCTAAAAAGTTCGGATTGGACTCATTCTGACTCTCGTGGATTTCTACCCTACTCTAGATTTTAAACATGTTCTTTTTTACTATTTAAAAAAAAAACATAATAGCAGTGTTGATATTTAAGTTATGCTGATTTGATATATTTATAGATCTTGAACTATTTCTACTAACCCAACCCTTTTTCTTACAACAATTTAATATTTTCAATAATACTAAAAGCAAAGTCATGGGTAACAAAGTACTATGATGTAGACTTCTATAGATCTTCAAGAGATACCATCAATCACAATTTGTAGTAACTATTTGTAGCACAAGCACAGACAATAGACACATGACATCTTTAACATAATAGTCAGAGGTTGATTATCAGAAACTCATGACCTAAGATTTATTCCATCATACATTTAACGCCTATGTACCTATATTTACCTCCCTTTATATTCGTAGAATCAACACTAGGAGAGTTATTAAGATAGCAGATCTACTTTTTTTTTTACTATTGCTAATAAAAAAGCACAAAAGTCTTGTCAATACGAGATGAAGTTTCTATTATATGCATTCTTATCGTACTTTACAAGAAGTGATTTTCAAGACGGAAACCCATTACAAGAAGTGATTTTCAAGACGAAAACCATAGCAATTTTACCATTGACTCCCCTTCAACTACTTCTAATAATAATAATAATAATAATAATAATAATAATAATTTAGGCAACTTCTGCTATAACCAATGGCCTCCCCTGATTCGCATACTTGATAAACTCAAAATGCAGCTTATGCATACTCAAAAGTCGACTTCCAAAATATTGTTTTATTTGGAATATGAAGAGTTGCTCTTATTGCTTCTCTAATTAGTTTACTGCAACACACTTTACTACAACACCACACCCGAGCATAATACGACCTATTTAGAACTGTACATTAATAGTTCACATACAGGAGTAATCAGTATTACATTACACATTATATTACATAAAAAACGAATCAATTGAATGATACAAGCCCATCTCATCTCTAACTTGTCTCCTATGCTCGGCTGCAAACAGGTGATACCAACACCAATAGCAACTTCTGGCTGCCGCAGGATACCCACATTTGGTCCAATGAAAGAGCATTATATAATAAACAACATTGCTATACTACAACTAATCGTCACAGACCATTCACCATCCTGATGAAATCATACAAGATCAAGCGTCTCCCAGTCATGAAACATTACTACACAGAATTTCAATTTTCCAAAACCGTATCTCCGACAATGCAGCCCAACCAAAGATTAGTAGGTCATTTACAATCAAATTGCACGAGGACTTTTCTAAGGCAAATCCGTCCTTAAACATTGGGTTCAGCTGTGAATGAAGACCATGTCCAGACTTACATATATTTAATATGTTTTGAAAACTTGTCACGTCTGCAAAACAAATGTTAATTTAGAAGTTGCATATCATATTTATTAAATATGAATAAGCAATTAATAAAAATGTGGTCAATAAAGTATCCAGAAAATTCAGGTGTTTCTTAGTAAATACAAAAGCCAGAATTCAATAGGCAACAGAACTATACTAAATTTGCTTGAAAGCCTATTGCTTAATGCAATATCTGATTATCCATCTAGATGATAAATATTTGGTTATGGATTATCAAGGAAGCCAATGCAACTTTTTACGTTGAATGGCACCTAGGACCAAGTTGTACCAGTAGGATTAGCCCACATCTAGCATGCCAATAACATATTAACAGAAAACTCACACAAGGCATATAGTTGATGCTAGGCCCTACAAGGCCTTGTTTTACATGCAGTTTGGGGGTGAAATCCTGAAAATTTCTGTAGAAAATCCACCTCTACTCTACCATTTTTGTCCACCAGAGGGAACTTCTATTCATCAAAAGAAATGTCCCCTCAACCGCATAGCAATTTTTATTAGGAAAACACTTTCGCTCTAAAACAAAAGCATATACTATTAAAATCTCATAGAAAATCAATGTTCCCTATGGAGTCCAAATCCTATTTTTTTCTGGTGATCCAAAAACTCTATAGGATAAGAATTCACCAGCTCGATCTAATCAAAGTGCTTTAATACTTTTCCTAATTTTTTCACTACTTCGAGTCTATTCTTTGAACTTTTTGAAGCCTACAAACTTAACTCATCAAGAACACATAGCTGGCACAACCAATTGTTCGTGAAGCTTATAAAGGAAGAAAGTCTCCATACCATGCATGGTGGTGCAATCATATCCTTAAGCATGTGGTCTGCATATGATTTTGATGTTTGGGCAAAGTTAAGTTAGGGAGATATTGTTAATCTTGTATGTCTCAAGTATGCATGAGTACAGAAACTTAACACAAATTACAAGTATGAAAATGAAAGTCTAAGTAGGTCGACAAAGACTCAATACTTGATAAGTGGAATACCAAGTAGATCGACGAGTATCCACAAGGAAATCCTAGTAGATTGATGACCATATACTAGGTACATGGAAGCCTAAGAAGGTAGGACACCTAATTTATAGAAGTATAAAGTTCTAACAGGTCAAGAAGACCAAATGTTAGACCAAGTGATGAAGTCCCAAAGGCGAGGAGTCTCTAAGTACAAAAGACCTAGAAGTAAAGAGGATTATTGACATGATGAAATGTCAAAGGTAAGCTCCTATGTCAAGTGCACTTGCACTTGGGCTATGGGTGGACTAGACTTAGCAGCGAATTCAACCATATAAGTGGTCGAAGTCAGAAGATCAAACAACTAAGTCTTTCAATTGACTAGTACATAAGTTGACTAGGAAGTCAACTAACGAACAAACAAAATATTTCCATTTAGTTAATTGATTGACACTGAAGCCCAAAAACGTCGGGGTTCAAATTTTTAGTGGTATGAAGTCCAACATGTAACGGAGACAAGATGCTACACAAAGTGGTGGCGCCCCAGAGGCAAGGAGTCTCTCGGCGTAGAAGACCTAGATGTAAGAAGGCTTCTTAGCACGATGAAGTCTCAAAGACACGGAGAGCCTCTTGACACAAAGATAAGCTTTAGTGAGGAGAATCAGAGCATTTTGGCGATGAACAAGACTAGACTTAGCGGTGGATTTGATCTTATTAGTGCTCGAAGATCGAAAGTGTCTTTGAATTGTTTGTACATGAGTTGACCAAGTAGTCAACTCAGGATCGAATAAAAACAAATAGAATCACTTTTTTCAAAAATGACTTAACTAATGAGCAATCGACAACCTAGAGAGAGTCATTGATCTAACAAGGGGATGCAATAGATGGATGCCTACATGCTACAGCTAGTGGATTGAAGTATCCATTATGGTGTAGACATGGTTTAAAATTTTGAGCAATATAAGAGATATGGCAGGAAATATTAGAAGTGAAAGGTTTTAGACTTAGTAAAGACAGAATATATGGAATTTAAATTTAGTAATATTAGACATAATGAGACAATTGTTAAGATAGGAGATCACGAGTGACCGGAGAGCTTTAAGTATATAGGATCATTTTTACAAAATGATGGAGGAATTGAAAGAGATCTTTTATATAATGTGGCAAAAGGCAATTCGCTCGCCCCAACGCCCCCGCCAACACATCCCTAGGCCAACACGGGGAAGATAAATTATGGGTGGCTACTAGCCGTTAGTGCAGTGACTAAGGTAGGAAAGAATTAACCATTAAAAAAAGCTGTAACAAAAAAAAAAAAAATTCATGCGTTTAAGGGTGACTAGAATAAAAATGAAGAGAGAGGAGAAAGAATTAACCATTAAAAAATAAATAAATAATGTCCACAAGGCCGAGACCTCGCGTGAGTTATCCGCAAGGCCGCAGGAGCACACAGGGTTGTGCCGATTGGCGGGCAGAACGATAACTTTTGTCTGTGCCGCCTAATACGGCACGAGATTTTAAATCATGGTATAATAGACTAATGAAACATTATCCAATTAATTGATTACGACCTAGAAAAGAAAATCATGGTGTAATAGGCTGATGAACCATTATCCAATTAACTGATTACGACCTAGAAAAGAAAAAACAAGGCTAAAAAGGAGCTAGAACTTGAGGGTATAAATATAGGGCCTTGGAGTCTTAGAATGGTTAATGAAAGTGTTTTAATTTCTGATCCTTAACACAATGCTCATGTACTTTAACTCTTTCTTCTTATACTTAATCCCAAATCTTTTAGAAGACATAAAAGAGGTTTCTTTACATGCAGTTGCTTGTCAAAGAGTGGAATTGAGAAGGATGATCCACTGACGAATCATAGGTCATAGAGTACGAGCCTAGAAGCTACTAAACCACATTAAATCTTGTGTTAGTTTGTATTTCTTGTATTGATTTTATTATTTAGTACTTTCTACTGCAGTAATCTCAATTATAGAAATGAGTAAGAAGCAAAGTGAAAGATCTTGATCCAATTAGTATTAGAGCTCAATCACTCCCGGACAACAAATCACCGAAAGAAGTACATTCTAAAGAGAGCAATACAAGAGGGATATAGTATGGCACAACCACCATTTTTAATAACACCAACTTTGAGTATTGAAAAGGTAAAATAAAATATTATCTAATGCTCAAGATGGAAAATTGATTCATTATTAGAAAAGGATTCAAGGTGTCAATCAACTAGTTCGGCGAGATTCTTGACTATGCCAAGTGGTCGACCGAGATGAAGATAGATTAAGCCAACGCGAAGGCGGTTACACTCATTCTTCAATGTGGATTCACATCAGAACAACTTAACAAGGTCCAACTATTTAGGAGTGTCAAGGATCTTTTGGAAAAGCTCATCGACCTTCACAAAGATATGCAAGATTCACGAATTGTTAAAAAGAGATTTATTAATAAACCAAATGCAAATTACATAAAGGATGGAGAAACGATGAGCTAACTTCATGGGAGGTTCAAGGAGATCCTCAACGGGCTCTATGCATTTGGAGAGCATGTGAAGTATTGAGATCCTCTAGGAGCTCTATGCAACAGGCCCTCAAACCTCTTTATGGTCAATGATGTCAACAAAGTGTCTAAGAAGTTGAGTTTGGTTAAGTTAGATAAAATATTTTGTGAATTCAAACTTCATAAGTAATCTAACCTTATTTTAAAAGAGAAAGGTCTAGCTTTAGTTGCAAGAAAAAGACCTCATCTAAATTGAAGCACGAAAGTGAGTGTAAGGGAAATTTCAACAAGTGAGATGTCCTATTTTGTGAAGGAAATGATGAGTAAGATCATGAAGTTCAATAAGAAGGGCATGAAGAAGATGTTCTAGGATCCAAAAAAGCTTACTAAATCTAAAGCTAGTGCTAGTGTAACATGTTTTAAGTGCAATAAAAAGGGCCACTACAAGTTGAAGTGTCTTCTCATGCAAGAAGAAAAGCTTAAGAAGAAGAATGCACTTGGGACAATATCTCATCATCAAAGTCTTCGAAGGAGTATCTTGTTCATGACCATAGATGATGGGGTGATGGCTGGAAAGCTCAAGCCATGAGGAAATTTCAAGTTGTGAGGATGGATCATGGTAATCTCTCACAAATTAGAGAAATTATATGAAACAATTACTTGTTTAACTATTTCATTATCTAAGTCTAAGGAGAAGGTAAGTCACTCCAAAGGAGCTTAGAACCCTCAAGAGGAAATTTCTACTCTCTACTTGCAATGGTCAAGAGTTTATTGCTTACCAATTTGAAAAACTTGAGAAAAAGAATGCCTCTTTTAAATTACAAATAGAAGAATTAAAGAAATGCTTGGAGCAGTGCACATTTGCACATCTGGTTCTAAGTATTTAAATATGAAACTTGGGGACTATCAGAGTTTATAACAAGGTTGACATTAACTATAAGCTAAAGCAAAAGGTGTCTTATGTGTCTCTAATTTGTAGTTACACCTTTTTTTTTTTTTTTTGCCTAAGAGCGTTACTAGGGCAATTTCTAGATTTAGGGTAACAAAGGCTTGGGTACCCAAGCAATATTTAGTTAACTCTTTTGGACCCAATGTATTTTGTCTACCAAAAGATTTAATCATTCGTATTTAATAGTTATAAGACAAGGAAGAGCACTCTATTGAATGAATGTTGGATAGAGGTACTCTAGGCACATGATCAAGGACATAAAGAAGTTCACCACGTTCAAGAATGGTGTCCTTTAGCGATAGTGGAGAATTAAGGTGGTGGTGGGTATATTGAATCCATTTTTAATTTTATCACTAAGAAGGCTCTTTTAAGGAGGTTCATTTAATAGAAAATATAAAATTTAATCTATTTTGTATTAGTCAATTGTGTGATACGGGATACAAGGTGAGTTTCAACCAAATGTTTGGTAAAGCACAATGAGTTAGATACAATCATAGTAGTAAGACATAGAAAGAATACTATTTATACAATTAATCTTCCTTGTGTTACTAAACTCTATACTAAGTAACTCATCACCAAAGAGACGGAACTATGATTGTGACATAAAAGATTGGTATACACCCAACATGAGACAAATATCAAAGGTTGTCAAGAGGGACATGGTGAGTGCTTGTTGAAGATACACTACAACAAGGACATTATACGATGTGTGTCAACAAAGCAAGCAAGTCATCTCATAGAGGTACATCTATTGTTAATATCATGAAACTTTTAGAAGTATTACATATAGACCTTTGACATTTTAGTTGGCTTTTGCAAAATAGTAAAAAATGAGAATAATTTCAAAGTCAATCGAATTCGTAGTGATAATAAAGGTGAATTTGAGAACTTTGAATTTGAATAATTTTGTAAAAGAAGCATACATGCACATGAGTTTTCTTGTCTAGAACACCTCAACAAAATGGGAAGGTGGAAAGGAAATTTGTGTCATAAAAGGCAGTTAGGTCTTCGTTGGATGTATTAATTACTTATCTACTTTTGGGCCGAAGCAATCAATGTCATATGAATGTTCAAACTAGATTTATTTATATAGAGTTTTCGGAAAAACAACTTATGAACTTTGGTTTAGAAAAAATTCTTATAATCAAGCGTCTTAAGGTATTTAGTTGTAAGATTTATATCCTTAATCCAAAGATTATTTGGGAAAATTTTCCGTTAAGGTGGATGAGGATATCCTAGTTAGGTACTCATCATCATGTAGAGCTTATAGTGTTGGTGCAATCATGCCCTCTCATGTGTTTGCATGTGATTATGATGTTTGGCTGATGATTAAGTGAGACAATATGGTTTATCTCATATGTATGTCAAGTATACAGGCAAGGTTCTAAAATTCACTGGCGCTAGACACCTAGCGCTTAGGCCGCCTAGGCGGGAACTAAGCGTCGTTAGGCGGATTCCACGGTATCAATATAAATTACATAATAAATCATATTCTATAACTAACACAATAACATCAAATTTAAAATGAGTTCAAAATTACACAAATAATAAAATATCACAAATTTATTTTACTTCTCTATAATTTTCAACAACTTTTTCTTCATGGACATAAACTTAACATCATCATTGTGATCCTTCTCTTCTTTTTCGAATGCAAAATCACCCTCGTGAAGTTCTCTCACAATAGTTCTCTCACTTATGAGTTTGATGCTAGCCACTAAGGAAAGCCAACAAATCGATTTTCTTGTTGGATCAAATTATAGGGCTTATAAAAGTTGAGCCCAACACACAAAAAAAGGTTACATTTTAATTTTTTTAATTAGGCTTTAAATTTAAAAGTCCAAACTAAAAAAATCATTAAACCCTACACTATTTATGTGGTCAGCGCCTATTGCTACCTAATTCTGCCTAGGCGCCAAGGCCGCCTAGGCTGGCCGACTAGCATGTTTTCGGTGCGGCTGACTGGCACCTAGAGCTAGGCGGCCGCCTAGACTGATTTTTAGAACACTATAAATAGGTGGTGTAGGTAAGCTTGACATAAGTTGTAGGTGCAATAATGAAAGTCCAAGAAGGTTCTTGGAGTAAAAAAAATCCAAGTGGACACTTGGTATAAAGGAAGTCCCAATAGGTTGAGGTGAATCCGATGCTAGACAACAGAGTAAGTCCCAGCAGTCGGCAAGGACCGAACACAAGGAAAATACAAGAAGTCTCAGTGAGCAAATGTTAGGCACGACAAGTCCTAAAGGTCAGGAAAGCATCTTGACATCAAAGTTACTCAGCAATAAAGTTTAGAACTTTAGGGAATGAAGGAACAAAAACAAGCACAAACATGGGCTTGAAGTGGCTCAAGATAGTGTGCCAATCTATTGATAGGTATAATCAATTGACTAGACTATAGGACAGTCAACTGAGTAATATATCTCTTTAGTTGGCAGGGACTCTTCTATTATATCTAAGAATGTAATTAAGGGAAATGGCAAGGCCAAGGTTGTCAAAGCTTGGGTACTTAAGAAATATTTAGATAACACTTCTGGACCCAATATTTGGGTATCAAAAGATTGCATTTTCTATGTTTGAATGGGTACATACCTTGGAGGAGCACACTGATAAATGGTTTTTGGATAGTAGGTTTTCTAGCACATGACTGGGGACATAACAAAGTTCACTGCATTTGAACACAAAGATAAGGGAAACAGTGTTATTTGAAAATAGTGAGAACTCAAGATAACCAGTATAAGTAATATGGAGTTAACTTCCAATTTCATTATTGAAAGAGTTTTATTAGTTAAAGGAATTAAGTTTAACTTGTTAAGTGTAAGTTAATTGTGTGATGTGAGTACATGGTTGAGTTTCACTCAACTAGGTGCTTCATGAAGCACTATGAGCTCAACACAACCATGTTATAGGTGATAAGAGAGATAACATTTATTGTATAAATCTTCCTTGTGTTATTAATTTTCCAATGAGTGTTTAATAAGCAAGGAGGAAGAGTCTTGGTTATGGTATAGGCGGTTAGCCCATATTACCAAAGTTTCTATTTCAAAGGGACAAGTTATGTGATTCAAGCAAGCTAAGGCTACCACAACATATTTTTTTTTCAAGCAAGCAAGATAAGGCTACCACAACATTTTAAACTTAGTTAATACTTGCATGTCACTTGAATTATTGCATTTCAATTTAGTTGATAGTTATTGAATAGCCTGATTAAATGTTATTGTAGTAAAAAAATAGTTATTATAGATGATTACTCTAAGTTTGTATTGGTAAATCTTATAAAATATAAGGATGAAACTCAAGAAATAATGAAGGTTTAAAATTTTAAACCGTGCCAGAATTTTGATTTATAACCAAAACAATACGGTTTTGATACTATATTGTATCATAGTGATACAGTTGTAGTACTTTTTAAAATAAAGAATATATTAATTAAAAAAATATGATTATTAATATTTGTTCTAGATGTTTATTATTGAGTTATATTTGAGATATTGAATGTTTAGTTTAAGTTTTGATATTATCTCAATAAATATTTGATGCCTATTGAGTAAAAGTTGATTTTGAGTTAACTAAAATCCACTAAGTACATATGGCAAGATCAAGTAGATTTAAACTATATTTATTTTAGATTTATTTTGATCAATTTAAAATTAAATTAAATTTATATAAAATAATCTAATTCATTACTAATAGTATATTTTATAAAGTTTATATTATATTTAATTTTTTGTATCTGAAGGGGAACCATGGTCAACATAATATTGTTGTCATGTGACCTAGTGGTCACGAATTTGAGTCACGGAAATAGCCTCTTGCACTACAGCTAATATTACATTTAGTAGACCCTTCTCTGATACCCCTCATTGGCGGGAGCTTTGTGCACCAGACTGCTCTTTTTATTTTATTTTTTATTTTTTCTTAATAAGTTGTTTCCTACCTCCTTAAAGTTTTTTTTATCTATGTTTATCTGATGGATAGATAAAAAACGAAAAGACTAATCATTCATAAAGAAGTTAGGAAGTTACTTTTTTCTCTATTTACCTTGTGAAGAAATGTAGGAGAGCAAAAAATTAATCATCCTTAAGAGGTATTTTTATCTTTGTTTACTTTCTTGTACGAATGGAGGAAAAATTAATATATGAAAGAGGAAAAAAAATTAAGAAGGTAAAAATTAATAGGGAAAAGGAATTAATGTTTAAAAAATAAAAAATTCCAACCTAAAATTAAAAATTAAAAGAAAAATCACGGCGTGACCTTGCTAAGGCTATTTCGCATGTGTTGATCGGCATGGCAAAATCTTTAAAAACTTGAAAATAATAGTTAGTTTTTACAACGGAGGAGAGCATGGATGCACATACTATGTCGTGTCGATCGATATAGGTGGAATGTTTCTTCTACCCGTGGATCAACATCGGCATGATGTCGTGGATGAAGTCACAACCTCGCAACAAAATAAGTCCTTTCAAGAGTACCAAGAAGCTTTAGTGATAAGCTCAGAGTTTCATGAATGTACGCTAGATCCTCATATTGTAAAGAGCAACTTGTTAATGAATTAAATGTAGAATTTTATAATGAGAGACGAAAAAATGATAAGCTAAGTACACACAAGAGGTTCACAGAGATTCTCAATGGTCTTCATGCTATAGGAGTTACATAATCAAGCCCTAGGGATATAAGTAAATTGAATGTTTATGAACAAGTTTGGTGTTCGATTCAATAAAGCTCATCATGTTCATTCAATAATTAAAGAATCTATAAAATAGACAAGCTTAACACCAGTGAGCTTGGTTCGTTAACATTTATAAACAAAGTTCACCAACAATCAAAACAAACTTATTTATTCATTTGTGTAAAATTTAATTGTGAATTTATTTCTTAATTTTTTATTCAAATACATAAAAAAATATAGTAATTTTTATTTTATATAATCTTAAATAATTCATAAAATGTTTAAAAAACAATAATATAATTTTATTTATTAAATAAACAAAATATTTTTAATAAACAACCTTGAAGAAGCTTGATAAATAAATAAACTAGCTTGAACACAATTAAGCTCAACTCAGCTTGTTTACACCCCTCCCAGGACCTCATCAGATGGAAGCTTCGCAAGTCAAGGTCGATCGGATGCTTAGCAAATGAGGAAGTGTTGAAGGTACCTCTTGGCATTAAAGATCAAGAAGCAAGGCTTCTTGACCTATGAAGTTCGGAAGACATACCTCTTGGCATGTAACATCTAGCGAAATTGAGAGTCGAGTGCACTTGTATAAAGAGTTGCTTAAAATCATTAAGAATGCAAATCCATTTGATGAAGATTGACTCAAATATCAAGGAAAACCTTTTTATTCTCTTGCTTCAATGCTAAAATGCCTATTAACTTATATTTGCAGTTTGAAATGAAAAAATCAAGACATTAGGGCAAAATTTAGAAGGATAAATAAAGAAGCTTCAAGGTCTTATTGGAATCCCAACAATTAAAATCCTCTTTGATTTTTGTGCCCGTTGCTTGCATGGCAAGCTACTCCTCACTGAAGCAGTAGGAGGAAGATTTCACATTGTTTAAATCTTGAGAGCAATCAGAGAGATGGCATGAGGAGAGCGGAAACTAGATTCAAATGAAATAGATTCACACAAGTGGAGAAGAATAACTTGCGGTATTCACAATTCCCATGGTAAGGACCAAGGTTTAAAATTTCGACACGTACCGAAGTTTCGGTCTTGGACCGGAACGATACGGTTTCGGTACCGTATCGTGTTGTGCCGAGCCGATATAGTTTCGGTATTTTTAAAATATAAAATATATTAATTAAAAAAATAAAATATTTAACATAAATATTTTAAAAATAAACAATATAAAAAATAATCTTTAAAAAAAAAATATGAAAATAGATAAATAAATAAATAAAAATTTTATTATAATTTTTAAATTAAAATAAATGAAATATAAAATTAATCAGATAATTTTATTAGGGTTTAATAAAGCTTCTTTAAATTATCTCCATAATAGCTAGAGTTGATTAAAATAATTAATCTAAGTTTAATTTTAAAAAAAAAATTCTGAAATCTGACACCACTCATGAGCTTGTGTGACTTCGGCGCTAACGCGGGGCTGTGCGACCCCTCAGCCATGGCCACAGGGATCGCATGACTCCTCTGGCACGATCGCGGTGGTCGTGCAACCCCTCTGCAGCGACCGTAGGGCCTCGTGACGCCTCCGCGGCGGCAGCGGAAGGGTTATGCGACCCCTCTGCTGGCGGGGTCGTGCAACACGTCGCAGCTGTTGCGTGTCCGGTGCCGGGGTCGTGCCGGTGCCGGTCGCCGGACGGAACGAGACGTTTAGCCCGTTTCGACCGTCTTGATACGACACTTTAAACCATGGTAAGGACTGCATAGGGGCAGAAGGGCAACATGTAGGGATTGGCTTAGCTAATTGGATTGGCTTAGCTAGTTGAGTTTGATTGGGTTTTATGTTAACAAAAAAGGAAATTAGTAGAGATAGCACATTAACATATACTTGCATCGACATATTATTTAAGGGGTTAACAACAAACACAATATTTAATCTCAGTTGTGCCGACTGCTACTGTTGGCATTATAAATATGGAAACCTATGGTCGCTTCATGGAAACACTTGTTTAGCAAGCGATAAACATTCGCTTGCTAAACATCCTAGATTTAACTACTTAAATATACATGATCTAGTTTACATTGTTGATTAATATTCATTATCATACTTTTTTTTTTAATCATACTTTTGATTGTGTAAATGACATATATGATTCTTTATATGGAAGCATGAATTGAATGTTTTATTGTGCACTGTGCTAATCACATTTATATAAATATTTTTTAAAAAAAATTAATATTGTTGCATAGACCCCTATCTACCATACATCACAATGCAATGGACTAATTGTATATTAGCTGCATAAACTTTTTGAAACTTTGTTGGAGAATCATGAAAATACACTTACATGTTTATGTTCTCAAGGAGGAACAGTTTCATTAGGTCTCAGAGCATGTGAAATTTCTACTTGGTTGCTTTTTCATATGTAATGTTTGTATCCCACGGGAAGAATTAGACGTCAAACTGTCGTGTCTCTCAGACTTGTTGCTATCCATGACAAAGTTGTTAGAACTCCATGTGTACATAACAAACTTCCTCAGCTGATTACATATAAAACAAATGTTAAGTATGCATAAGAACTAAAACCTGCAACTTAAACACATGCACATACCTTGTCCCAGTTCTTCTGTGCACGTCTTTGTCTAAGAATATCTCTCATGGCAACATCCTCGTAGTGAAGTTTTTTTATTCGAGCCTCACACTGTGATACAGAATGATTAATTCATATGATATCAAATAGTACAGCGAACTGTCAGAAATTTATGTAAAGGAATTCAAACTAACTAAGAAGTCTTAGAATAAATTGCCCTACAAGTTTGATGCATTCAATAGTCCATGAAACTTTGCAATTTCAAAAAACTATGCAAAATTATAACAATATCACTGCTGATGATAAATGCTAAATAACTAATCATGATCAATGCAATCCCTCATTCAGTTAACATATATATCATAAAGATCAAGATTCTGCCTCTTGTTTAACCAGGAGAACAGAATACATTTTGCGAGTAGAAAGTTGATTTACACACTTGGCGTCAATTTTGCCCTTTGCATTCACAATGGTGTCGTATCAATTTTTTTCACATTCAATATAAATATCCAAAATAAGGGTATCAGAAAGGTGTGGTATCCATTTCTTTTACTTTTTCCATCTTTTTTATTTGTCTTTTCAGATAACTCCTTTCTAAGTTTATGACTCGGACTCTTTTGATTTTGTCATATTTATAAGGAGTGCCATTGTTATAGATAGAATCGCCAACACGAGGGGTCAAGGGCTCACAATCCAACAAGATTAAGGGGATCAATGGCCAAATTGTAGTTGTTATACCAGTGTATTCAATAGCGACGAATAGCGCGCTACATAGCGCGCTATCGCGCGCTACGACCAGCGAACGCTGTAGAGCGTTCGCTGAATCGCGATTGTCCCAAATAGCCCACGCTATTCGGGACAAAAGCGTTGATAGCGCACATAGCGTGCGCTATCATGCCCTAGCGCCCCATAGCGGGCGCTAAAATTACAAATTGCTTACCCAATAGCTAGGGCAAAGGTGAGTCGAATCGTGACTGTGGCAGAGGCGAAGGTAGGGCAGACTGCAGAGGCGACAGGCGGCGATTGGCGATCGGCGATCGGCGAGCGGCGACTTGTGAGTGGTGGCGAGGGACAGCGGTTGGAGATTTGGAGGTAAGCTTTTCTCCTTCCTTTCGTTTTCTTCGTTTAGGTTTTCCTTCTCATTTTTTTTCTCGAAGGAGCAAAAATGATTTCGCGATTCTAGAAGTCGGGCATCTGAATCGATCCAACGATCGATCCAGGGTCTGGATTTCCTTTCTGTTCGAACAGAAAGGATCTGGATCGATCACTAGATCGATCCAATTCCTTGGATCGATGCAATGATCGATCCAGATGCCTGGATTGATTTTTTTTTTTTTTGCTGATTTGTTTCTAATTAATTAATTATTTATTCTGATTTTTTCTTTTGTTTTTCTAGGATTTTGATTGTCTAATTAGAATTTGCAATGTCTACGAATTTATCAAAAAAAGATAAAAAAGATATTGGTTGGAAGTATTGTTATCAAAATGAAGGGGAAAAATCTGTTCGGTGCAAATTTTGTCATCATATATCGAATGGAGGGATTACTCGCTTGAAGGAACATTTAGCTCAAACTCATAAAGGGGTTGCACCTTGTGTTAGTGTTCCGGATGATATTAAGAAAGAAATTAGAGAATCACTTGACAAAATTAGAGCATCTAAAAGTAAACAAACTGAATTGTTACGAGAGATCGGTGAAGGTCCCCAAAGTATGAGTACGCAATCATCAAAAGTTGGAAGTGTAGGGGGAAATTCAATTGGATGTTCTGGTAGTGGTGAATCAAAAGGTAAAGGTACTCTTCATGGGTTTGTTAGTTCCGAACCTCGACAAACAACCCTAAATTCGACATACAAAAAAGATTTGTTGGTTGATGTGAAGCGTAGAATTGGTCGCTTTATTTACTCTGCCGCACTTCCGTTTAATGTTGTGAATGATCCTTATTGGCTGCCTATGGTTGAGGGCATTGCGGAATATGGAAGAGGGTTCAAGCCTCCTTCAATGCATGAGTTAAGAACTTGGATACTTAAAGCTGAGGTTGATGGCATCAACCTAATATATGAGGAGCATAAAAAGGCATGGAAAAAATATGGATGCACTATTATGTCCGATGGTTGGACAGATGGAAAGAATAGAAGTTTGATCAATTTTTTGGTAAATAGTCCCGCCGGCACTTTCTTTTTGAAATCTATTGATGCATCAGCTTCTATTAAAAATGGGGAATTGATCTTTAAATATCTTGATGATGTTGTTGATGAGGTGGGAGAGGAAAATGTGATTCAAATTGTCACGGATAATGCTTTGAATTGCATTAAACGGGGAAAAAAATTATAAAGACTAGACACGGAATTTGGTGGACACCTTGTGCGGCGCATTGCATTGATCTAATGTTGGAGGATCTTGCAAAGTTGAAGATTTTTTCTGACACAATTGAGCATGCTAAGATAGTTGTGAAGTTTCTTTATGGTTATGGGACTATACTTTCTTTGATGAGAAAGTATACAAACAATAAAGAAATTCTCTGTCCTGCTGTTACTCGCTTTACTATTTCATTTCTCACTCTTCAGAGTATGTATAAGGTTAAAAAACCACTTGAACAAATGTTTGCTTCCGAAGATTGGGTTAGTTCACCACTATCTCAAGCAATCCCAGGAAGGTCGTGAAGAGAATTGTTGTTAATGATCCTAACTTTTGGCCACATGTTGCATTTTGTGCTAAGAGTGTTGTTCCTTTTGTAAGTGTGTTAAGGGAAGTTGATTCGGAGGATAGATCGGCCATGGGATATATTTATGAACTTCTAGATAAGGCAAAAATAAAAAAAAGTAGGCCGGTGCACGAAACTCCCGCCATGCGGGGTCCCAGGGAAGGATCCATTGTACGCAGCCTTACCCTTCTTTTTGCAAGACGTTGTTTCCAAGATTCAAACCCGTGACCTTTTGGTCACATAGTAACAACTTTACCGTTGCACCAAGGCTCCCCTTCATAAGGCAAAAGAGACAATAAAATTTAATTGTGGGGTAGTTAACAGAAAATACAAGCCCATTTGAAAAAACAAAATTAATTCACGATGGACTCCACAACTTCATCATCCTAGACACGCGGTCGATTACTATTTAAACCCGCAATTGCATTATGAAGAAAGATTTTCTAATTGTGATGAAGTTAGAGATGTATTGTATGCTTGCATAGATAAGATGTTGTCTTTTGATGGTCGTCTTAAAGTGGACATCCAATTGAACTTGTATAACAAAGCTAAAGGAGAATTTGGAACTCCAATAGCAAACGAACAAGAATATTGCGGACTCCGGGTAAAATTTAGTTCTTGTAATTGTTCTTGTAAAATTATACTAGCATTCGTATTTTAAAATTATATATATATTCTTGTAATTTTCTTTATGTTATTAGCATCGTGGTGGGAACATTTTGGAAGTAAGACACGCAAGCTTACTACGTTTGCAATTCGAGTGTTTGATCTCACTTGTAGTGCTTCGGGATGTGAAAGAAATCGGAGCACTTTTGAATCGGTGAATTTTATATGTTTATAACTCTACTTGAATTTTAATTGTTTTATAATTTTCATATCATTGTTTAATTTTGTATATATGTTTTCTTCTTTGTAATATTAGATTCATTAAAAAAAAGAGAGAAATAGGCTTGAACATACGAAATTGAATGCATTGGTGTTTGTGAAATACAACTTCAAGCTTAGGGAGAGAAGCATTAGGAGAGACAAGATTGATCCTATTGTAATTGATGAAATTGATTCAGATGATGAATGGATAACTGAGAAAGAATATCCCGTCCTCCCCGTAACTATTGAAGATGATGAATTATTTGAAAGTGATCCTATTGTGAGTGTGTCGTTAATTTTCTTTGAAAGTCTTTTCGACTCAGATAAGCGAGTCGAAGATGTTGAGGATATAGTTGAAGTTCCTTCTACGAATTCA
>JBBMJZ010313007.1:0-17759 GCA_037833815.1 Zingiber zerumbet
TGATTGTGTTTCATATTGAATTTTGGATATTTTGATTGTTTGTATGTTGTGAGTATGTTGTAGGAATTGTGATTTATGTGTGGTTTGTGTTTGGTATGTTGTAGAAATTGTGATTTATGTGTTGCTTGTGTTTGTGTTGCTATCGTTTGTGATAGTTTTTTATTGATATGAAAATTGTATATAGGATAAGAGCTAAACAAGAGAGGTTCTGTTAAAATTTTAGCAGACATTACCAACAGAAATCATGATTCCGTCGGTAATTTCCGACGGAAATCATGATTCTGTTGGTAAAATATCGAATCCACACAGTCATTTATTGATAAAGTATCGACAGATTCTTTATATCCGTCGATAATTACCAACAGAATCATTATTCCGTTGGTATATTACCGACGGAATAGTATTTTCCGTCGGTAATTACCTACGGAAATATGCTTTCTGCCGGAAATTACCGACAGAATTTTTATATCCGTTGGTAATTAACGACGGAAAACACTATTCTGTCGGTAATATACCGACGGAATAGTGATTCCGTCAGCAATTGCCGTTATCTTCCGTCACCTATCTATCGACGGAGCAGTTTTCTGTCGTTAAAAATTATCGACGGAAATTTATATTTCGTCGGAGAATACCGACTGAATATCAATTCCATCTGTAAATTCCATTCCCGACGCAATAACTCCCGATGTCACAGGTTCCATCGTTATTCCGTCGATAATCCAACATACCGACGGAATTATGACGGAAAATTCAGTCGGTATTCACTGTGATTTTTGTAGTGTATCACCAGGGCAGAGAATATTGTCAGCAGCTGTTGCTTTGCAAAAAATTCATTAGCCATCTTCCACCACCTGCTAAACGGGATTAGCTGAGTGAATCGTATAACATAGTGGATCTACTTAAGCATACTGTTTCATTTACATAAGCTGAGAAGATAGTAAAGATGAATAGGGCTGCAAAAACATAAGTTCGCACTATTGGACTTTGCTCAGTAAATATGAGAATCTAATAACATAAATGAAGTTTCAAGATCCCACCACTGACCTGGTGGGCACGACGGATGAGATTCAGATCATGCTTCTCAAGAAACTCCGACACTTTGTCTTGTCTATATATCCGATTGATGGAAGCACATTCATGGTTACCCCTAAGAAGGAACAAGGTATCTAGGTACCTAATTTTGTAGGCAAGAAGCAAGCATATGGTTTCTATGCTTTGTTTACCACGATCAACATGTTACATAGTCCCCAAGGAACAAGTTGAATATTTAAAAAGCCGAAGAAGATCAGCATACTGCCCATGAACGTCTCCTGCAACAACAAAAGTTGAATATCCTTGACATAGAATCAAAATTCATTTCCAAATACTTCAGGTCTATGTATATGGCAACATAGATAGCACATCAGTTAGTGCACAATGCTTGGCCTGGTAAGCTGAATAGCTAATAAGTAGGCTAAGGGATATTACAATCATCAACAGCCAAAATTTAATAAACAGCTAAATCTAATGAATAATGATTACAAAAAAATCCACTCTAATGAATTTTGTTTGCTCCTTTATCATACAGGAAAATGAAGACCAATCGAGCATTAACGCTTCTCAAAATAGTTCCTCCATCTAAAGAATTCAAGTTTTTTAAACAATAAATAAATAAACTCTCTAGTTCCTTTTAATACAGAATATAAGCATAGCATTGAGACTACTGACGGCTTTCCTACCAAAAAAAAAATAAAATATAATAATAAAATCAACATCAAAATATTCTAAAGAAAAGAAATCCATGCTTACCAAAACCCTCTAGTACAACAAAACCAACATCAATAAATTACAGGTCTCAATTATTTTAGTCTATCTACACCCATCTCTCTCAAAACTTGGAAATGTTGGCATCATGATACAGTTACTCCTTGTACCAAAAGGTCAATGAAAGACCTACCGTTTCTTTGCACTGTATATTGCATTCTCTCAAGGACATGGTCATGGATTCTTCTTGAAATAAACCCATATCTTTTGACAGAATTCCATGATTCCATATACTGCAATCTTTCCTTTTTGCAATATGCATTAAAACTCCTGCTTTTACCACTGGATATTGTGACAACTTCCTTAAATATTTAATCAAAACCTTTTGCAGTTGAAAGGTGAATTGGAATATCTAGCTAGGCGGATAGTTTCCTTCTTATAGTAATACTACTAAAGAAATACTTTCCAGCAATCTTGAAAGGCAATTGAACAGGGATGAATGCTCCTATACGATAAGACTTCATCAGCACAAGTTGTTTGCTAATGGCTGTATGCACACTTTAGACAAACACGTTATTCCCTGCATTTAAACGTGTAAGATTACCTTAATACATTTAGCTTGATCGTCACGACCACTCAGCCAAGTTGCATATTTACTCATGCAAAAGAAAGACTATCAATGCAACGAAGTCTCTAATCAATTTGGTTTAGTTTAAATTAGTTTAAATGTACCTAATAAGGTTTTTTTAGCTGCACATGTAGACCACCTACACTACATGTGATCGCATATGGCCTCTCTGTAGCCCCTCCAAGTTCATCTAGCCAGCTGCATATGCAATCCTAAGCAGGAATTGTAAAAAAAACATAAGAAAAAAATGGAATAAGTAGCTTTCTTAATGACCAGAGAGATCCCGGAAACTAGGGATTCTCCATGGCATAATAATGAATACGGCGTCATCAATAAATTCTAAGTTTTTGTATAAGAAACAATCAATATCAATGGTTTGCGAATTTGAAAGACAAACGACCTCAAACACGTAGAAAACTGGAAGGAAAAAAAAATCAACAAAAATCACAACCAAATTCAATATCGAACTAAAAATCAAAACTTCCTTTTTCCGTCACTATACCGGGAATCACGAGCTCCAGCAGAATGGGCTGTCTGAGAAAGATCTCCTTCGACACAATGCAAAGCAGCAGGATCTCCGCTTCGGTGTCCTCCCCGATTCCCACCTCTTTAAACCTCGATTCCCGCGCAGCTCTTCGATCAATCGAGGAACAAAAGCAACTGATTCTTA
Organism: Zingiber zerumbet; assembly: GCA_037833815.1. NCBI lineage: Eukaryota > Viridiplantae > Streptophyta > Magnoliopsida > Zingiberales > Zingiberaceae > Zingiber > Zingiber zerumbet. The sequence continues at coordinate 3,042 of JBBMJZ010313007.1, forward strand.
AGGATAACGCGATCAAGCTTCGCTATTCTTCTTCGTTACGCCTTCTTCCCGCCTCGCGCGCCACCATCCTCCATGGATCGATTCGAAAGAGGGACCTGGAGCCGGAGTCACCCGTTGAGTTCGAGCCCTTCTACTTCATCGTAACGCTTCGCTATATATATATAGATGTCGGCCGATATACATCTCTGTTACATAGTCCATTAACGGTTGTTATAACGGTAGATCTCTCTGTTGCTAATTATAATTAATTTCAACTAAATTAATAGTTAAATTAATTAATCAATCAAGACAAAAAAAAATTTCCTATGAATTTTTTATTTATATATAAAATATTATTTTAATATAAATATAAATTTTCCAATCCCGATACAGCCTCACACATTCCAAAGAAGTAAATCAAAGACTTATTTAAGTTTAGTCTAACGAGATTCCTAAATTAGAAGATGAGATAATTTAAAATCATATTTATGATTAAAACTATGCCTAATAAGTCCGGTCCTGAATCATTTCATACTGTTCATGTACTAATCCAATCCGAATCTTGGAAGAAAAAAATTTAAAGTTTTATTTTAAAGAAGTTTATTAAATAATTAATCACTCAAATCAATCATGAAATTAACACTTAATTCTTAAAATAAAAATAAAGATAGATCATTTTGTCTTCCACAAAACTTATTCCAATTATGATAAGAATACCTTGATCAGTGGGAATTTAGATAGGGACGTATCTATAAGCGTTGTTGACTTTGACTTTTGAGAGTATCTTCCACAAAGTGCTAGACCATTTAAATTAAGATTGAATTTTTTTAAAAAATAAAATCTAAATAATAACATTGATATACTTTAAATATCTTTTTTTACTATTTAAATCATTTATTAGAAATTATAACTCGACCAAATATTCAGTATGGATTCTTAACAAAGGTGCCATAACGTCGGGTTGAGTCGAGTTGACTTTGACTTCGACTCACTACGTGTCGGGCTGAGTCGAGTAAGATTGGATCGATCGTGAGTCAAAGGTGGTAGTGAGTGGGCTAGCTCAGTTGTTCGTTAAAACGTGGGACCCACAGCTAAATCAGGCTTAAATTATTGGGGGAAGAAGTTATGTTTCGTGTTCCGCGTCAGACACGATCGCCCGATGCGGGCTTGATTCCGCCGGTGACGCCACCGGCACGTGTCCTTCCTCCGTATCCACGGCTCCGCATATAAATACTGCACCGAGCTCCTCGACCTCGGCTGATGAGGTACGCCGCCGAACGAGCTTTGCCGTACCGAGAGAGAGAGAGAGAGAGTGAGAGAGCAGGAAAGCGGGGGAAATGGCGGAGGCGGACATCGACGATCTTCCCAGGAACGACGCCAACCATACGGCCCTCACGCCGCTCTGGTTCCTCGACCGCGCCGCCCTCGTCCACCCGAACCGCCTCTCCGTCGTCCACGGCTCCCGCCGCTTCACCTGGGCCGAGACCTACGGGCGGTGCCGCCGCCTCGCCTCCGCCCTGCACGCCCGCTCGATCGGCCACGGCAAGACGGTGACTCCCTCCCTCCTCTCCCTTTCTGCGATTCATCGATCGCTTTGTTTTGGGCGCCTTAAGATTCGGGATGAGCGCGGATTTATTGGTTATTCTCTTACATTATTTTCTGTTTTCCCTTGACTGCTTAGGGATTCGACGACCGGATAAAATCTGTTTTTTTTTTCTCAAAAAAAAATTTCAAATTTTAGCTCTGGATCTTGTTACTTTAGATCATCTATTCCTTCATGTTTGGTACCGAGCGTTTCGTATATTTTACCTCGATGAATTATCCGTTCTCCTGAATTTTTATGGTCTATTTTTTCCTATTGGTCAATGGTCACTTGATTTATCGCGATTTGCGTTAACCGTTGATTTCTAATTTAATTTCATTCATATTTTTACGATCCGTCTTGATTGATTCTTTACAATCTGGGACCTTTGCTGCCGTCCACTCCTTCAATTACTCATCGACTACTTGCGGATTGGATTTTATCCCAACAAAACCTAATTTAAAAAAAAAAATTGTAAGCTTTGGAGCTAACTACTTTAGTCTTCGTGTTGGGTAGTGAATGATTCATGTATTTTATTCATTCTCCCAATTTTTCTATTCTTTAGTTTTTGAAATCTTTAAACTCGTCTATTTTTTGTCCCCTGCTTATTCTCTTTCAGAGGATCCTATCAAGATTAGATGCGGGATCGGATACTTATGGACGTAGTTTATATTGGTCAGGATGAATTTAGATACATGTTATTTTATTTTTAGTAATTCTAGTTTCCACCAGAAACTTATAGCACAGAACAGTGCTTTGTATACTTATGTTTTGGCGTATGCATAGTCATATTATTACACTCGCTTAATCTTTGTCGTTCAACTGGTCATAAGTTTTGACAAATTTCTGTCTATAAATTTATGATATTAAATTAGTATCATTGACAAGGATAAGGGTAGCTTTGATAGGTCATAGATGAAAAAAGTCCGGATGCCTTTGATTTTTTTTTATCTGACCTTTTGTATTACTGTTGTGGAGTTATGTTATGAGCTGGTTCTGAATGAAGTTTGTTTATGTCATTTATTGTCTCTGCATCTGTCTACTATGCGTGCTACATGCACTTAACATTTAGTAAGGTTCTGGGGCTTTTCCCTGTTTTGATGTTTTTTTCTCTTGTTGTCTTTTGGGATCCAGTGGTTGGGTTTTATTCAATCAATCCAGGCATGTTTCCCACCCTTGTTTTTGTTAGATAATGAGATATCAGGTTTTGCAAATTGAAGGTTGAAAGTAAAAAAACCAAACAAACATACATATGTTTTGATGATTGCTTCAGTTCTTATATCTTGAAATGTCAGGCATTTCAATATTCTCAGACTGCTTTAGAAGTTTACTCATTTATGCAAAACACCCTTTGACTTAATTCCTTTTGCATAGTCCCTTCCAAAGTTCCAATATTGTCAAAATGCCTTGTAAACTTTACGGCATCAGTTGATAAAATCCCCTTTTATGGATAAGGACTTAGGTTTATCTGATGCAAGTGGCAGGGTATTTCTCCTTTATTTACACTGTTACATATGTCTTAAGCCGTAAGGTTGAAATATAATATTTTTTGGAGGGTAAAGCCTTGGTTTTGCAACCTCAACTTCAGGCAGAACTCAAATAAAAGATGACTTGACCTTTGCTCTGAACTGTTATAGCACTTGGAAACTAAAATTTCTCAAAATAATTACGTTAAAACAAACCTTCTTGGTGTCTAGTATTTCTATTTGATAAGTTAGGTTAAAAGGCTTGAATTGTATTGAAAAATTTTAGAAACTAAAGGTCTCAAGACATGTAAAATCAATATTGAATATGTTAAATATAATTTCAGTAAAAAGAAAATAATTGACGAAATAGTTAAGGTGGATTAGTATGAATCTCTGAGTAAGAGATTATATATAGTACTCAATAAAAAATGGATATTGATGAAGATATTACTGATAGAAACAAAATGAGTGGTTGACGAGCTTCTGGGATTGATGCTCCGTGTACTAAAAGGAGAAAAGAAAAGTTTTATAAGGCTCTAACACAACCCATCATACTTTATGAATTGAAATATTGGTTATTAGGAAATACACATGCAAAAAGTTAATGCAATATAGAGGAGAATGTCATGGTGACAGATGGGATTGTATATAAAGCACGATCACTTGTACCTAGTAAGCAACTTTAAGCTGAACAATTGAACCTGCTTGTTTTTGGTATGCTTTCTTTTCTCAGTTCATCTCATTGAGCTTTAAGTTTTGTTTAGGTGAAGGGGTCAAGATTGAAGAGAAAGGAAAGGGAGAGGAGGAGGGGAGGGAAGAGATAAATCATGTTTACATGGAATCTTGAATGAAGCAGGAGGTTGAGGGAATGAGAAATTTCATCTATACCCTCTCCTCCGTCCTAAGTTAGGAAGGTGGTAGTTGTGGCACCACTGTCACTTGTTCCATCAAGTAAACACTCTCCTAATGTGATTTTCTCAATTTAATCTAAAATATCTGATTAGGTCGTGGCATGTGTGATGATAACTATCTAAACTAGTCTCTTTTATAACAACTTTACTTCCATAACCATTGTCCAGCAATCAAATCTAACATGGTATTGTAGTTGATATTGTGTTCAAATCCACCCTCTTACTGGTATCACAACTTAGATCATTTGTTCCAAACCTTCCATCTGATGGTTCTCTAATTTTTTCTTGTTATTCTCTAGGTGCTTTTCTAGTTTTGCTCACTGATTATACTTCTCTTGGTTCATGATTCAAGCTTGACCTACTTTGTCTGCGTTATCTGTAATCTTAGTGTGAAAATAGTCCCCTCTTCTAATAACTTGAACAATTACTCGATTTTAACATAACAATGCAATATCTGGGAGAAATAGATGATTTTGAGATTGCTTAATCTACCACAAACTATTATTTGTTGGATTTGTACTGCCGTGATTCCTCTTAGAAAGATTAAAGAATTTCTTGCATGTGCTTTACAGGAAGGAAAAACATCTTATTTAGTTCTAAGGATAGATTCTGGTACCAGATAGAAGTTTCTTAAGCACTGTTCCTCAACTTTGTATAGAGTACTTTTTAGGGAGCTCAATGAAAAGCTGATGGCTGTAGTGACAATTTAGGCAAATAAGAGATGTAGTTATATGAAAGATCTAACTGGATGTAGTTAAAAAGTAGTTTTTCTGATCTATTCATTAATCTGTTCTCATTTTAACTCTATAATTCTCCTCTTTAGATAGTGAACTCTTCACTGGTTACATTCTCAGGTAGCTGTAATTGCACCCAACATTCCGGCTATCTACGAAGCTCATTTTGGCATTCCAATGGCCGGAGCAGTCCTCAACACTGTGAACATTCGGCTAAACGCTGCTACTATCGCATTTTTGCTAGGCCATTCTTCTGCAACTGTTCTTATAGTGGACCAAGAGTTCTTCAAACTAGCTGAGGAAGCTCTCAAGATTTTAGCTGAGGAAAAGAAAGCAGCCTTCAAGCCTCCTTTGCTTATCGTTGTCGGCGATGAAACCTGTGATCCTGGCTCTCTCAAATATGCTGTAGGAAAAGGCGCAATCGAGTATGAAAGATTTCTGGAGTCCGGTGACCCTGAATTTGCCTGGAAGCCTCCGAAGGACGAGTGGCATAGCATTGCACTGGGCTACACTTCTGGGACAACGTCGAGTCCTAAGGGAGTGGTACTGCATCACCGCGGCGCTTATCTAATGGCTCTCAGCTGTGCTTTGATATGGAACATGACTGAAGGAGCCATCTACTTGTGGACTTTGCCGATGTTTCACTGCAATGGGTGGTGTTATCCTTGGACCTTGGCTGCTCTTTGTGGGACGAGCATATGCCTGCGTCAGGTACATTCGTCATCTTCTTCACCTTGCGCTGCATATTATCAATTCAATATTTCAGCCAAGTGTGTCTTAGCTACTCTATTTTTAGAACTTCAGCTTAGTGTTTGTTTTTTGTAGGTGACGGCCAAGGCTGTGTATTCTGCAATAGCCAATCAAGGTGTCACCCACTTCTGTGCTGCCCCGGTTGTCTTAAACTCGCTTGTCAATGCACCTCCAAGCGACGCTATTTTGCCTCTCCCTCGTACGGTTAACGTCAATACTGCCGGTGCTGCTCCGCCGCCATCAGTCCTCGCAGATATGACCAAACTTGGCTTCCGAGTTACTCACACGTATGGCTTGTCAGAGACCTTTGGCCCGTCAGTCGTTTGTGCATGGAAGCCGGAGTGGGACCAACTTCCACTTGACGAAAGGGCGCGTGTCCACTCCCGCCAAGGTGTTCGCTACGTCGGCTTGGAAGGCCTTGATGTGGTGAATTTGAAAACCATGGCGCCAGTCCCTGCAGACGGAACCACCCTCGGTGAAATCGTTATGCGAGGGAATGTCGTCATGAAGGGATACTTGAAGAACCCAAAGGCTAATGCCGAGGCCTTCGCCAATGGTTGGTACCATTCCGGTGACATAGGTGTGAAGCATCCAGACGGATACATAGAAGTCAAGGACCGCGCGAAGGACATCATCATCTCCGGGGGCGAGAACATTAGTAGCTTAGAGGTGGAGAGCCTTTTGTACATGCACCCTGCGATACTCGAGGTCTCAGTGGTGGCTCGACCGGATGAACAGTGGGGGGAGTCCCCTTGTGCATTTGTAACCTTGAAGAACGGCATTGACTCATCGAACGAGCAGGCATTGGCAGAGGACATCATCAAGTTCTGCCGTCAAAAAATGCCGGCCTATTGGGTCCCCAAGTCTGTTGTCTTCGGGCAGCTGCCGAAGACAGCCACCGGGAAGATCAAGAAGCACGAACTGAGGACAAAGGCGAAAGCCATGGGACCAGTCAAGAAGAGCAGGCTGTAAATTTTCGACTCTCGCTGCTCTCTTCTGCACATCATATCTCCATTATCATCTTTCTCTCCAGGTGAGATGTTATGCTACTGCTTTTCTTAGTGGTTTGTAATTTATATCTTCTTGTGTGTGATAAATTTGCAAAAAGTTATGCACTTCTGTTTGTAACTCAAAAACTTTGGTCCAAAATAAAATTTCCCTCAAAGCCCTCGATTGCAAATAGTATCAAGTTAGGTCTTCTTCGCGCTTGCTCATCCCTAGGAAGGTAGACTTCTTCTTCTTCACTCTATGAAACTGTATCTCAACTCCATTCCAAGATTTGAGATAAATTCATTAGAAACATAGCATTGCAGAAATGGAAGAATGTTAAAGAGTCAAACACAAAATGTATCAAAACACAATCGCAACTATATTCTCGACCATGAAACAAGATCTGTACACAAGTATTGGAACTAAAAAAGAAGATCAAGTTTCTTCCTTCAAGGCAAGAGACTTTGGAGAATCATAAAACCAAGCTCCATAAATGAGAAAGTATCTTGTTAGAATATGCTAAAAATGATACAAAATCGAAACTATGCAAATTAAGTTGATATCTGTACAAATGAGACTACTCTGTGGATAGATTTGCAGAAGAGAAGATCCTGAATTTTTTTTTTTTTTTTTGAAACCAGAACTTATTGCCTTTGTGTAAAAATTTGAATCCGCTTTGAGAGTTTCGTATTTGTTGGTGGAATTGGAACTCCGTCGACTACACTGAGAAGTTAAGCTTAAGAACATCATTTCCAGTTCCTTATCGCCACTGCAAAAATAATTGTAAAAATTTATTGCTTTTCTATATTCACAGATTCAAAAATAGTTCAAATTCAGTATGGGTGAAGGGAATAGATCAACACATACATTGCTCTAGAAAAAAGAGGATTTGTGTCTCATAAAAGTATACTCCTTTCATGATCAGCATGGATCCTGCAAGAAAAAGAAAAGTTCTTGTGATAAATGCAATGAGATCGCAGAAACAGCAAGATTCAAAATTCTTCTAATCTAAATGGCATGCATTGTTTCATTGCTAAATAGCTATGCAAGATAATCATCATAGAAATATACGAAAGTAACCTTTTTTCCAACGACACTCATGAGTTCATTTTGCATATCATCGAGATACACATCTTGGTAACCCATGTCTGGACTGACTCCATAATTTAATCTGACCAAGTTATCATCAATATATACGTTTCTGTGCTGCACAACACTTGTTCTTTTCTCGACATCGATATCATTTGTTAGAGATGTTATTTTGTCTTTAACTGTAGCACCGGTGTTGTTATCCCTATTAGTCGCAGCAGCAGCTGAATTGTGATGGCTCATTAGGGAAGAATGAGACAGTAGATTGCTTTGCTCGAGGCCAAAGATATGGCCTGTTTGGTATGGAAGATTAACTCTTTGCAGCTTCCACTCATGGCTCCTGTTTTGATGTTCACTGATGGTGTTGAAAGCTGTCACATTGTCAAATTTTCCTTTCAGGTCGTGATTGCTACTGAACGATTGGAAACTTGCCGTCTGTTGTGAAACTCCAACGCCACTTGCAGAAGGATAGGAACTTCCAGATAATCCATTCACAAAGCTGCTCTGTCCATCGACATAAAGGTCACGACGAGATGCACTAAATGGCGACTTCATGTAGTTGGCAGGCAAGGACGTGATGCTCGTACTAACACGGAGCTGTCCTAAAATATGATTTGAGCTCTCATTTGAAGAGGTTTGCAGTGTCAAGGAAGACGAGAGTCTAGAACTATGACTTGCATTGCTGTTCAATAATTGTCCGCTCGAATGTGGGATATTGATATTGCTCCTTTGCTGAGAGAGAGAAAATTGTTGCAAATGCTGAGCCTGATGCACGGTTAAAGACGCATTCATTTGTCCGCTCATTGTGCCGCCGGGTAATGAGAAGCTCGATGGTTGTGATGAAGATGTAAGAAAGTTTGGCATTCCTTTGCCAAACTGTAGATTCATGCTTCCATATGGTTGAACAGCTGAGGGTGTCTGCCCAAATTGACTTAATTGAATGTTGTTAGAAGGTGTTTGGGGATTGCTCATCCGTTTATTGTTCATTTGCTGCGCCGGTGAGGCAACCATGTTCGATGCATTCACAATTTGTATACCAGAAGCAATGAGACCGAATTGACTGACAGATGATGCACTGATGCCGACATTCATGTTAATTCTCGGTCCTGGATGTATTGCTGGTCGTCCTTGCGGTGGAATCTGAGAAACAGCAGCGAGCCCTGGAACATCAAATCCGTCAATCAAACTCACTGGATCATACGACGAATCATGGCCGCTTGCAAAATGTGAATCCAGTCTTCCCTGATGTTGCGGCAAACTTACTCTCCTCAAATACAGTCGATATTTCTATTCATGTACAAAAAGGACACGGTTTAGAGAAGCAGCATAGAGAGAAAATGATAAAAACATAAAGCAAATAAACTAGAAAGTGCAGTAATCATCAGATTATTTCATCTCTGAAAAACTTATCTGTATAAAAAAGCTGTAACTCAAGAAAAAATTGCCACAGAACTATAACTTCAGAATCTATTCTTGCATGCAAAGGGCCCCTTTTAATTCACTCTGAATTGTCTACCTATATTTGTTTGATATAGAAGAAGAATTCTGAATTATTTGATGCCATGGAAAAGAGTATACTACAGCTTTAGGATGGTGCTTAATTAAGCAAAGTCTTGATGGAGTTAACAACAGATGTAGCATGAGTTTGCATCTTATGAATACCAAATTCATGCGACAAAAGAGTTGTCTAATGATTCAGAGTCCCTGCTCTCAAAAGCTCGGTTCAAGAGCATCCAATTACTATCAGATTGTAAAAACAAGGCAGAAGCACACCACTTGGCGACATACAATTGAGATGACTATGGTGGTAGTAGACAAATCAAGAATATGTGACTAGTTAGCTTTCTTGGATTCAAGAAATTAAGGTGGTCTTCTAGGAAAAGTCTAAGCTGATTGGCTTTAATTAACCCTGAAAATTAAGATAACTTTTAGATTTCAACGAGTAAGTCAATCATTTACTCAATTGACTCCATTTCTTCCTACAATTTGCAACACCTAACCATAAGAAGAGTTGCTACTCATGGTAATGGTAACAAAAAGAGAGTTTAAAAGCAACTGGATAAAGTTCTAAACTATGCGCAGAGATACCTGCAAGTGACTCGCAACATTTTCCCTAGTAAGTCCGGCCACAGTCATCAACTCAAGGATTTTCTTCGGTACAGCTTCTGCACGGAGAGAACGCATACAGTAGTGAGACAATAAGAAAATGGAGATTCCAGTGGTAATATTCACAATGACAAATGATAATGGCTCAATTGGCACATCAATTGCAAATCAACATCAATAAGTTTTGAAACTTTTGATATTTGCACTTGCCTTAAACCAATTTCCATACAAAATTCATAATCAACAAACCACACCACTAATGAAGTGTATACCAACCAACTTGAGCAATAATGAGCAATATGAGGAGGAACTTACTGTCGACGCCCAATTGATTGACAGCATTCACAAATTTTTGGTGGAGATCAACAGACCACACAACCCTGGGTTTCTTCGAATGCGAAGGGTCTTCATGCTCTTCCAACGCCTCGTCGTCGTCATCATCCTCATCGTCATCCCTCACTTCTTCCTTTTTCCTCTTCACACTCTTCCAACTCCCTGCGCACGCGGAGGAAGCATTGTCTCCTTCATCCACACCCCCTCTCTGCCTATCATTATCCTCGAGGCTCCCCGAGTTTTCCAACTCCTTCGATCCATTTCTCTTTTTCCTCACCACATGCTGCCATATGTTCTTCAACGACTCCATCCTAACCGGCTTTATGATATAGTCACATGCACCATGGGTGACACCTTTCATGACAACATCTTTATGGTCATCCGAAGACATCACTGCGCAGCAACAGATACAATGAATCAAATCAAATTAAAACTCTTCCAACCAAAGTCGAACCTAAGAACAGAAGGGGGGAAAAAAGTAGTTTTTGAACTGGAATTAACTCAAAGATTGCTTGAAGAACAAGTAAAAAGGGGCGGTTAAACGTAAAGGGGTTTATTGATCAAAGTTGGCAGAAATCAGAATTGTTGCAGAAAAAGGGTTTTTGAACTGAAATCCAACGTAGAGATGAAACGAGGGAGAAGAAATTGGTTACGGGGCAATCGTAACATTGGAAAGACGGCCTCGGAACTGAAATCGAACATTAGAAGAATCAGGAGAGAAGAAATTGCTTACTGATGACGGGGAGATCCATCTCCAACCCGATGTGCTCCAGCAACTTGAACCCGTCCATGTCGGGCATGTAAACGTCGGAGAGCACCAAATCGAAGCACCCCTTCTTCTCGCGTAGAATTTTAAGCGCCGCCGCCGCACGGGAGCAAGTCGTCACTGCCCAAGAAACAACAACCGATGCCCTAACGAATAAGCCTCGCCCCCAAACCTAAAAAAAGAAAAGCAATCTTTCCCAACGCGGGGTCGGAAGAAAGTACCGTCGTAGAGGCACTTGCGGAGCATCCGGTCGAGGATCATGAGGCAGGTGGGGTCGTCGTCGACGAGGAGCACCCGGAGGCCAGCTGGGAACTCCGCCGGCGCCGCCGCAGCGGCTCCACCCGAATCCAGCATTAGATTGCAGAATATACCTCGATCCGGGGCAAGAGCTAGGAATCCAAGCGAGATCTATCGCGAACGAGGTTTCAAACTCTCTCCCGATCTCTGCTTCAAATCCCCCTCCTCCTCCCCCTCCTCCTCCTCCGGATTTTATAATTGTTAATTTTGTGATGGCGATAAGAACAGCAGGACCAGCTCAGTTTCTTTATGAGGCTCGTCAAAATCGTATCTTTCGCATCGTCTCATTCCTAAAAATACTATTTTTACCACGCGAGGAAAAATTAATAATTCTCGGCCGAATTTCGAGATTTATCAAATCTTTTATTACCTTTTATGAATTCATACCTGTTTTAGTAATGTTTATATATACAGTATAATTAATTACGAAGTCCGTAATTTCAAAAATTTCCTTCCTAGATCATTGCTATTTAAGGCTACAATATTTGTTAGTGTCCAATCAATTATTACTAAATAATTCCTTTTACAATTTTAAAATCATCATAACTTTTATAGAATATCTTGAAATATTCTAAAATAATTTTCTTATTTTAAAAATATTTAAATTAATGATAATGAAATAAACTAAAAAGTATTTGGTAAAAATGAAAGTTTACAACAAATACACGTCACATTAGGTATTTTATACTTAAAATAACTCTTATTCCAATATTTTTGTAAATCAATTATTTTATTATAATCAAAGTTATTATACATAAATCATTATTATATTAAAATAGTATTCATTAGGTTGATTAAAATTATTTAAATTTTATTAAAATCACTTAAACTTCGTCAAATTATGATTAAAATTATTTTAAAACAATTATAATAGTTACTTAGATAATTGGTAGGCACTTATAGAAGCTACTTAATTAGGTAGCTGTTACATAATTTTAAATATTATTATATTAAAATATTCTTTACTAAGTTATAAGTAAACTTGATAATAACTATTTAAATTTTATCAAAATTATTTGCACAAGAAGTAAAATACTACAATAATGTTGTAAATTATTGTAATAGCAATGGACGTAAGAAATAATATTTTAACAGCTAATCATAACTGGTTTAATAATAGTCCTAAAAGTAAGTGGCATTCTTGAGATAAAATATCATTCTTTTATTTTTTTAAAAAATATATCATTTTGATGATTTAATTAATTATTTTAGGGTCGAAATTACTTTAAAATAACTATAACGTAATTATAAAAGCTACTAGATGACTATTATACTAAAACTTAAACTCTAAATAATAAATTTTAAATACTATTGATACGATATTTAAGGTGGGCCCTTCGAAGATGAATCAAAGTCTAGGAGATCGGTTGACATGAGAGTCAAAGTTAAAGGATGGTCAACATCATTCGAAATAAGAGAAATAAGAGAATGCCCAATCGGACCTTTGGGCTGGCTAAGCCTTGAGTTCCAATATTGTGCACGGACAGAGTATTAAGCCAGGGGCTCATCGGATCAGGCCCTCAAACCAGTCGAGCCTCGAAGCTCGATTTCATAAACAATGATGAAGCATGGAGTCAAGTATCAATTACCTCGACCAAGTACTCTAGCCATTCGGATATGCTAGACACTTGGTTGCTTGCAGTTTAAATAAAAAAGTTGAGTGAAAGATGAATCGCCGACTGCATTCATAAACACTGACTGGGTATCTCTCGGAAGTAAGGGTCGATCGAACTATATGAGTAATTCGATTGATTGTTCAAAGTAGTTTATTGTGGACCCCGCAATCCAATAAGTTAATATGTTTTTTTAAACATTTTATGCCACGGAGGATAGAGAATATTCTACAGGCATGTCACACTTTCGAAACTTTCAGTAATTCAGTCTGTCAAATCACAGAGATTTGCAGGCTCATTTTAAGAAAGGTGTCAGAGTCACTATATAGCTTGTCCTTTTTTAGAAGTGTTTCAAAATTCGTGCATAGACACAATAGTGACATTATAAAAAGGGGTCTTCATTCATAGGCAGAGGTACACGATGTTATATAATTTTACACCTTCGTTACTACTATTCGTTTCATTGTTCCTCTCCTAAAAGTCGATCATTGACTTGAGCGTCAAAGGGCCAACGTCAGAGACCCCTTCCCTGGCCTGGTTGCTAACGCTCCCTTTGACACGTAGGATAGCAAGGAGTCTATGTTAGGTCAACTTCAACATAGACCCGACCCCCCCACCCATCAGGTACGGCCCGGACCAAGATCGGGCTTGTAATCAGGTCAATGGGTCAGTTGCTCATTGACCTTCGTTGCTGGGCCGAACTGGAACCGACTCAGCAGGATGCCAAGCCAGTTATGGTTCTAGGCCCCCTAAACCGGCGGACCATCGGTTAATCACTGGTTGGGCCCGCCGACTTTTTTTTTTTTTGCTTTGTCTTAGGACAATTGGAATCGTCGATAGCCGTTGAGTGGGGTGGGGGTTTTTTTGGGGTATTTTTTATCAATGGTTAAGATTATTTGACTATTTTTTGATCAATAGATATGATTTAATATTCATTATTATCCAAACTCTATAAATATGGAGTTTATTTCATCATTTTCATACATATCTTCTCTACTCTCATTTTTATTTCACATTCTCTACATATTTTCGACTCAAAGTCTCTATTTCTACGCACTTTTGTTTCCAATTTTCAACTACAATAGAAGGAAGTCGTAGCAGTTCATCATCTTGATCTCGGAGGGGAAAGGAAATAGTAAATCTGCACGATAATCCCAACATTCAATCCATCGATGATAAGGCTCAGCACCTTCTGATTTTAACAATAAAAACACAAGGAAGTACCAATACAATTACTTCTAAGGTTCAGGAAATTCCTCCTCTAAAGTCTTATATTTTCACTAAATATTTTGAGAATGTTACTCTTCTGTCAGAAGAATTGAGTGCAAAATGTAATCACCGCAATGTTTCTTACAAATTCCAAGTGGCAACGACTATGGATCGTTGAAGCAATACGTAGAAACGAAGCACCCAATGAAATATTGACTTGACTGTTCTCAAATACAATTGTCTATATTTTCTTCAACTACCGGTGTACTGATTTCGATTTAATTTTATATTTTGATAATAAATTAAAAGAATCATTAGCTAAATTTATTTTCATAGAACATCTTTCTTTTAGTTTTGGATCTAAAAGTACATTTGAAGATTTTTGTAAACAATCTCTTAATCCATGTGCTAAACATATTCCTAGGGCTACACTTACTCGTACAATCAAAAAATTAGCAAACAAGGAAAAAAAATTTAATTGATAAATTTAGTAAATTAAATAATAAAGTTTTTTTTATGTTATGATATTTGGAGTGATCATTGGCAAACACATTTATATATGAGTGTAACTTGCCATTGGATGATAAATCTTGAATCTCCAAAAAAAGATTGTAGCTTATAGAGGTTTTAATAAATCAAATCTTGTTCAAATATCTCACAATTATTATATTTAATTTTAGAAGAATATGAATTAACTCACAAAATTTTTTCAATATCATTAGATAATGCTAGTTCCAATATCGCTTATATAGAAGAACTAAAATTTGTTTGTCAACATATTATTGGTGATTTATTTTGTCATGTTCGTTGTGTATATCATGTTTTAAATTTATGTATTCAAGATGGATTAAAAATTTTAGAAAATCATATTAAACCAATTAGAACTGCAATTT
>JBBMJZ010313420.1:0-17753 GCA_037833815.1 Zingiber zerumbet
AAAACATTAATTACTAAAGCATCATCATGGGGGGGGGGGGGGGCTCTCTTTCTGTCTGAAATTTATAAAAGGACCTTGTCCTCTTTCTTACTAGTGCTAATGTTATAACTTTCTAGTATTCAACTATGAGTCCTTTGGACTAGAGTGGAGTCACCATCTATGGGTCCACAAGATTATGTTTACAGTCCCTCGAGCATCAATCTTATTCTTGCTTACATCTTTTTTTCAGCCTTCTAAAGAAATCGAGAGGAACCTTAGGGTTCCTTTGAGGGAGAACAAGATTGCTAACTTGTGGCATCATGATAGCGATAATGTTTGTAGGGCTCAAGAGATTTTGTTTTGCTAGGCCTACTTCAATTGGCGTTCTATTAATCAACTATTCATTTTAGTTTCATCACATCCACTAATAATCTCGAATGGAATGAGTACTTGATTGATGATAGACACAATATTGAGTCACCCGAGGGACCTTCGACCAGATTCGGGAGCAAAAGTCAGGACTACTTCCACTGCCTGTACCACCTTTTCTCCTCTCCGATTTGTAAACTCTTGATTTCACAAGGGCGTAGGAGGGGCTCTATGATCTAGAGGAGTGGGGGCAGGAGTGGGAGTCAGAGCTTCCTTTCTCTTCGTGGAATGAGCTTCCTCGACTTGGATATACTTAAGTGTCTGGATTTGTAATTCTTCAAAATTGGTTCGAGTTTTTTCACCAAAGACCTGAAAAAATCTCTATCGATTAAGCTTTGTGAGAAAACAATAACTTGCACTTCTACGATAACCAAGAGAGTGTCCATGATTATTTGATTAAATCATTGTAAATATTTTTTCTAGGGTTCTTTGAATTTCTACTTGAGAGCAAATAAATCATGTGGTATTTTTTGGTATCTTCGATAGGTTGCAAAGTGCTATGAAAACAACTTTAAACTCCTCAAAAATTTGAATAAAAGAAACAGAGAGTTGACTAAACAATATTTACATTGAGTTTGAGAGTGTGGTCAAGAAAACTCGACACTTGACATCATTCGTATATTGATATATAAAGAAGTGTTCTAAAATTTACAGATGTGATTTTCGGGATTTGTAGTACCATTATATTCTTTGATCTATAACACCTAAAAGCGTCTCGACAACTCATCTTGGAGGATATCCCTTGAAAATGGAGGGCCTCAAAGAGCTTTCGTTCCACTAGATTCGGGGGCTTTTTCCCTTGGAAAATCCTAATGAAGAGTTTCACTAGAAGATTCTACAGAATGTTCTTTCATGATGGATTTACTGATCAGTATGGAAGAAGCAATCTATGGCGTTTTCGTAAGCCAAGTACCTTTTGGTGTGTTAGTATTGCTTCAACGATTGAGGCGATAGTTTGGTTGAGGGATTGATCGTTGGTGGAGTATATGAGGGATACCCCTTTAACACTAACTGCATCATCACCATTACCAATTTGTCAAAATTCTCTATTGTCATGATGATGATGTTAGACCTTCCGGCATCATCCATCTTAACGTTTTTAACATCTCGATTCATGTCTTTAACTCAGTGTTTCCACATACAGCGTCAATTGATTATACTCGTGAACATCGATGAGTGAATCACCGATGAGCTAATTTTGCTGCCAACTAAATCGCCAATCGCTTGATGACAACGAGGATGATGTTGTGTTTCTTGGGGCTTGGGCGAAAGCAACTAGGAAGAAAAGGGGGTTAGAATAATGATCAGGGGGTTCCTCGCCACTGTCACTTCAACGCTCAAGTTAGATAATGAAGAAGAAGATGAGTATTAGGTTTTGATGTACATGGGTGTGCATATGTACCTTGGATGTCGAAAATGGTTACATTTTATAAAGAGACAATAGATTTGTTTCTTCTATTTCGATCTTCACATTATCATATTTAATTCTTTAAATAATGCAAGACTTATTCATGCGGTTGTCTTTCTTGAAATAATCCAAGATTTGTGCAAGGATTATCCTTTTCTCAAAATTATATGAGATTTATACTATAGTTATCCTTTTTTTGAAATGATCTTGCGTTCCGATGCACGTCGCCAAGGAGCCAAGAGGTCAAGGAGCCAAGAGGCCAAGAGGCCGGGAGGCTCGGGAGCCATGGGCCAAGGAGAGGAGAAGCCCGGGAGCCAAAGGCTAAGGAGTAGGGAGGCCAAAGAACCATGTTTCGACTCGACTTTTCCTCTGTTGGAACCCCTAAGTAGATTCATCAATCTTCTCTTATTTATTTAACGCCCACTAATCACCCTGGATAAGTCATCTAAGTTCTAGATTTTGTTTTTCTTTTTGGTTCTACTTCTTTTAGGTTCTTGTCTAAGTTTTAATTCTATTTTGGATTCTAATTCTAGTTCTAGTGTCTTGGTTTTGCTCTAGTTTTGTTTTGGATTCTGTATCTATTTTGGGATTTGGTTTTGTCTATGTTTTGGTTCTAGTTTTGTTTTAGGTTTTAGTTTTATTTGGATTCTAATTTTGTTTTGGGGTTCGGTTCTATTTGTTTTGTTTGGATGGTAAAAGAAAATATGAAAAAACTTGGAAATGGATGGAAATAGAGAATTAATGATATGGTGAAGTAAAATAATAGAAGGCGGAGATGACAATAAAATGTGTAGAAAATGTATATGACAAAATAACATGTGATAATAAGGAGAGAAGGTGAAATTCAATATTAATGATGAAATTGATTAATCTAATTCCAATAGTGATTAAAAAGAAAGGTGAAGATAATTATATTATAGTAGAAGATAATAAATATTATTTCTAGAAGATGAAATGATTAAGAAATAAAAATAGAAAAACATCATCATTTGCTACATACAAGAAGATATAATAGAGCAGAAAAATAAATTAAAAGAATAAAAAAAGGAGATAATTGTCGGCGATATTAATGGAAGATAGGATTATCGGGAGATAGACGGATAAGTGACTTTGAGATGTAGCAGATATGATTCCTGTGGAAGCATTGACTACTATCATCGGAAAAATATGATTTAGATTTTGAAATGTCTTACGATGCTCTCGATATAGAGGTTATGACAATTATAATTTAGGGTTTAGAAAAAAGAATAATTTTAAAAGTTTTAAATAAATAAGTTGACTGTGATATCATATTCAAAATTTTAAAATTAACTCTCGTATTATCAATGCAACTAGTACATGAAATTCTATACAATTAATGCAAGAAATTCTAACCTGTTGATACATCAATAATACGACTATTCTTCTTAATAATTTTTTAAAATAAAATTTAATATATTTATTTAAAAACTAAATTTACTCTTTCAATAAATTATATATATTAAATAATAAGAACAATAATATTATTAATTAAACTCAATAAAACAATTAAACAAGCTTGTGCTTAATAAAATTTTTAATAAACAAATTGCAATAAACTTAACCAAAAAAAAAAAAACACAAATTTGAATATTTGGCTTAGCTCGGCTATCAGTTTAACGGCAGCCATCCCGGTTCAGTGAAATCACATCAGACGAATGTCGATAATGCGAACCGTACCACAGCTTTCGGAACCCTTCTTCCCTCGTTCACTTCTCAATCTAGGGTTTGGTTTTCCCCGCCGTAATTGGTATTCCTCGCCGTCTCTTCGATCCTGGAAATCAGAATCCTGCAGCCGGTGTTCTTCAATACCATAAGCACGACGCCGTTGGGTCTGGGTTAGGGCTTCGGTTAATTTATCTCCTCGAGGCAAAATGCAAAGTTCCCGCAGATCCGTCATGGACCGCTCCCGTGAATTGAGCTTGAAGCGGCCTAGATTGGCGGCGGAGGAAGCAGGGGAACGGGATCGTATCGCCCTCAACCGTGATAGGTCGCTTCCTCCTTCCAGAGCCAACGGCCAGCCATGGCCACCGAGGGAGGCTCGGCCCAGCGAACGGGAAGAGAAGGACGACACCGCCAGAGGAGGGTCGCATCAAGAGCTTGTAGTGCAGTACAAAGCAGCTCTTGCCGAGCTAACATTTAATTCCAAACCTATTATCACTAATCTTACTATTATTGCGGGGGAAAGTCTCCATGCTGCAAAGGAAATTGCAGCTGCCATCTGTACCAATGTTCTCGAGGTGACCTGGCATGCCTGGACCTGTATACAACACAAATTTTGATCTTTACTGCAAGATCGATGAAACTCATAGAATTTTTATTCTTTTTCTAGTGAAGCAGAATCACCGTAAGCTAATTTGTCTTCCGTTCAAATAGTCTTGACAAGATATTTTTAGCTGTTGATAATTAATTCCACCAGAGGATGCATACTTTCTATCAATCTGAATTTAAATTATAGACTGCTTCTTGTCTGCTAGCATTGTTGTTGTTGATGCATTTGATTGCTGGAATTCAGGTTATGATCACAGTTGTCTGTTGAATAGCTGGTTTGTCTAATGGATTTGTATGAGTGGAGCATAAAAACTCTGTTCTGGCCTTGCTGATGCTGGTTGTTAGATATCAGTCGTCAGTATATTTTAGCTAATCTTACCAACATCATGTTTCTGCATTATTCTCAGCCATGGCCAAAGTTTTTTCCCTTCATTTGTGCTATGTGCATTTCTGATACAGATTCAAGATAACAATGTTGCTGATTTGTATATGTAACTTTGGGTTAAGAGCTACTAAAGAATAGTTTTGGCAGACCCGGTTAAGAAAAATCAGAGTACATGCATTTCATTCTCAAACTGTCTTCTCCGACTTGCATATCTGTAGGTAGTTGCAATTTGTTAAATTGTTTGCACATGGATTTGCACCTTGGGCGTCAAGGTTAAGCAAACTTTTTTCAGAACGTTTTCTGCGATATCCTATATGTTCATTACATTTATTGATGCAACCATGTTCAACGTCAGATGGAAATGTGTCCTCTAATTAAAATTTTCTTGCTTGGATTTTCTGGCTCTAGTTATATCTGGTGAGATTCGTTGAAAATGACTGAGTGACACTCTTGATTCATTATAATCAATTTGAATCAACTAAGATATCAGAACACACCTTAATGGTTTCTTGTGATCTTTTTGTTAGAAACATTTTCCATTAAGGGAAATTTTAACTTATAGTCTAGCAATTTGAGTTATATGGAGCTTGGTCTTATCAACAGTCCAAACACTACATTTTTTATTGTCTTATCACGATTAGCAATATAATGCCCTGAGATTTCAAGCTTGGGAAGGTTATTTGCTTCATGCAGCACTTTGATGAATCTTTGGTGGGTATATGGATTGCAAAGATATTCAAATATAACATGTTTTCTAATAATGATTTGTAAAAAGTTTTTCATTGAGATCATTAATTACTATGAGGATTAATTGAATGACTGAGAGAAAGTTGTGTATCATAGGAATCAGAGTTGATATTTATCCAAATATAATTGTTCAGTTATGAAACTATTTTCCCAATGTCTATACCTATTGTTTTAGTTAATTTTGAATCAGAACACTGATATGCATTCCTTTCTGTGAATTTTTCAGCATTATTGCTATTATGCATTCAGTTTCTGTATTCTGCAGTCTTTATTTATAATTGTTACTAGTAGATAATGACTTCCATAAACTTTAGTTAGAGTTTTAATTGCTTGTGAAATTTTAATTTTGTTTTCAAGATGAATCCCTTTTGGATTTTTTTTTCTACATTTTCAATTCCATGAGCCCTGATGTTCTTGTTTTAATTTCTTTTTTTAACATGAGGCTCTTTTCTAATTTTTGAAGTTTATAAAAGTAATGTGTGGTTCTAATTCTAACTTGCAGGTACCCAATGAACAAAAGTTGCCATCCCTTTATCTTCTAGACAGTATTGTGAAGAATATTGGAAGAGATTACATCAAATATTTTGCTGCAAGGCTTCCTGAGGTTGTCACAGTTCTTAGAACATGAATCTAAAGCTTGGTTAATTTGTTGTTTTGACATTTGTTGTATTTTCTCTTTCCTCCTTTCATATCTCTTTATTATCAGTTGGTTTGTTCCACATACCGGTTGTTGGTAATCTATCTTATTCTTTTAAATACAGCTTCATTAATTTGTGCTTTACTAGCTACGCTTATTGTTCATAGGTATTCTGCAAGGCCTATAAGCAGGTTGATTCTTCTATTCATCCCAGTATGAGACATCTGTTTGGGACATGGAAAGGAGTCTTCCCTCCTTCTCCACTTCAGGTCATTGATAAAGAACTTGGCTTCTCACCAGTTATTAATGGTTCTTCTGGATCTGCATCATCAAAATCTGATTCCCAATTCCAACGTCCAGCACATAGCATTCATGTGAATCTAAAATATTTAGAAGCAAGGCAGAAACTTCAACAATCATCTAGGGTAATCTGTTCATGTTTACTGTCTCTCTCTTTTGCATTGTTATAATTAATAAAATGGTAAACTATCTGTAGATCCCCTTTTAATTATTAGTATTCTATTTACAACTACTTATTAAAAAAATCTACACTTTAATCTATCAAATGACTTATCTAATGTGCATTATCCCTGTTAACTACTGTTTTTTATGTACCTGATTTTTCAACACTAAATGAATATCAGCAAACTTTACCCTTTGTACTATTGTTTTGTCTTATGTTAATGATGCTAAGTTGTTCCTGTGCACAATCTACCAAAATATAATTATTCTTCACTTTTGGTTCTTAATAATTTCATTCAGCTATGTTACATTTATTATTTACTTGCGCTTTAAAACAGACAAAGGACGTTAACAATGATGAACTCAGTGGTGTGCTTACTACCTCTGGTGACACAGACATATCTGACAAAATCCCTGCAGTGGGTAATTCTAGGCAATGGACAAATCTTCCTAGTAAAGGGCCTGTATGTTGCTTCTCCTCATGTTAAGATTAATGCTTGAAAATATATACTTTTATTTTGTAAATTTCTTTATTCTGTCAAGAGGTTTTTATATTCTAATAATTTATGTCTTATTTGCAGAGTATGCAACGCCCGCAACCGGAAAAAGTCAACAGTGTTGCTCATGAAACCAAAGTACTTAAACAAATTAGAAATTATGAATATTCTTCTGATTTTCCTGAAGAACCTGACCTTAGCATTGTAAGAGTTAGTGACAGGCTTAATAACCAAGATGGACGTGACAGATTGTTTTCTGGTGTTGGTATTGCTGCTACAGAGGCACAACATACCAGGAGAAATCAATTTGATATTAAACAGCCTTATGCAGTCGGTCCTATGTCTGTATCTAGACAAGCTAGTAATCGTTCAAATTCACTTAACTCAGGTGATATAGAAAGAAAGAAGTTGGAAGCAATTGGGTGCTGGAAGAATTCTGAGGAGGAAGAGTTCATATGGGACGATGTAAAAACTAAAACAACAGATCTTGGTGGTCCCGACAGTTCACGAAAGGGTGTGTGGACTGGTAATGAAACTAAGAAGTCAATGAGTTTGCAAAGAGACAAGTGGATGTCTCCGGAGACAGAACGTGTAGATTCTAACTTGAACAAAATGAATGCCTTAGCTCAGTACAACACTACTAAAGAAGATGTGCTGCCACCTTATATGGTATTTATTGTTCTAATAACTCTATGGTTCATATTTGCAAATTCTTTTTGAAAAGATAAGTTGCTTTCTGCTTGGGTTTTAGTATGTCTGGATACAATATATCTCATTTTCATTTGTGGATTTTCTTCTTATAAATAAGTGGCCATTTGGTAGTATGTCATAATTTTATGTGAATAGAGGGATAGGATTTGTGTGGCAGCTGACCTCAAATATCTGGCAAACATGGCTTGACTGAAACTTAAGTACAAACTAGCTGGATATTTAAGCAGTTATTTAAAATGGTAAATGCTAGTTTGGCTACTTAATCCCATACTCATCCTGTTATATAGTCTTACCCCAGAATGAAATTTTTCATGTATCTGTCTGGACTTTGCAGTCTAATATCACTTTGTCAATGCCATTTTTTTTGTCAGATTTAGTGCCGGAGTCGCAAACTGTCATGTATGCATATTTCATTTGCTGGTCTCACACTACCTTTTCCATCCAAAATCTAATAAAAATTATGATGTGTATCAAAGCGATCTGAGGATTCTAGCTTTGGGGATAAATTGGCATGGAAATCCAAGGCCTAAGCATAAAAGAGGACAAAATATTCACTAATTAAATTTGTAGATTTATATGGATGTATCTCATTGCACTACTTATTGGAACTTGCATTTTTTTATTTGCCATGGTGGTATGTTGACCTTAAGTTATTTCAACATGCCAAATTCATACAGCTTCAAGAGTGATCAAATAAATTGTAATGCTAAAGGAATATGAATGCTAATTATTTCCACATTATCTAGGAATCAGTAAAGCACATTCGTCCATCAGGTGCTCAGCATGAAATTGATCCAGGATCAACTATGGACGCTTCAGGTTCATTATTACAGAAAAGAACTTCACCACAACATTCCTCATCCTTATGGGTCCACCGTGGGATTCCACTAGCAGAAGTTGGGTTAAATTACAACAGATCAAAAGGTGATCAAGTGGAGGGACACTCAGGCTCAGATTTGCCTCTGCATGGGGTGCACCCTTTGGTTCTATCTTCAAGTTTAGACCCTCCTGCTAATCTTCCAGCATCTTTTGGAAAGCAAAGGCATCAATCTTCTGAACATCCATCACCATCTTCTCATTTATCTCTAGCTTCAGAACCCATTCAACAATTGAAGCCTCACAATGCAGTTGATCAAAATCATCTACAGGCTCTTCCATTCGCTCAAATTAGCGAAAAGTCTTTACATATGAAAGGGAAAATAAATAAAACACATGTGCCAGGGTCTTTAAATGCCTTATCTAAAAGTTATGCTCAATCTTTTGATAATTTATCTAATTCAGCACGATCTCTGTCAGAAACTTCTCAGCAGCTGGAAGGCTTACTTGATTCCGCTACTTCTGCATCCTTTAATCAGCTGAAGGATACACATTGTGTCTTAGAGCAATTACAGCATAATCTATCCAACCAGCAGCCAGAAGCTCAGCCTCTGAGCAAACTACAGTCTCAACCTTCTCATCGGACAGAGAAATTGCCACTTCTTTCTGTGGGTCATGAAATAGCTCATAATGGAAGAGAGACTCGTTTAAACCATTCAAATACGTCTACTGGGGGAGTCATAACACAATCTAATGCTAGTAGTCTGTTGGCTGCTGTTATGAATAGTGGCCTACTTTCCAATAATTCTCTTACCACCTTCCCGAAGCTAAATGTACAGCCCCCTTTGCCAATTGGCCCTCCACCTATCCAAACTTCAACATTAGCTGCCTCTATGAGCAATTCCTCATCATCCTCTCCTATTGATAATCTATCATATCTAAACCCATCCTATTTTAGAGAAACAATGCCTCCTTTACCACCTGGGCCTCCTCCTTCATCATCCTTGGTTGGCATTAACTCGGAGAACCATGAGACAACTGGAACCAATTTAAACCTTCTTTCAAGTCTCTTGAGTTCATTAGTTGCAAAAGGTTTAATATCTTCAAGATCAACTGAGCTACCTACTGTCTCTGCAGCTGAGCTTCCTGACAAGGTGGGTCATCAGTTTGTTGGCTCTGCTAAAACTAGTACGGGGCAAATAACTTCAAGTACCTCAGTTGCTCCCAGCATTTTATCACAATCCAATGCAACTAATGAGAATGAACTTATTGGCATTGAGTTCAAACAAAAAATCTTAAGTCAATCTTATCCTTCAGTTATCAGAAGCCTTTTTGATGATCTAAAGCATCAGTGCAGCATCTGTGGGGTAAGATTTAGATTTGAAAGGCAACGTCAATCCCATCTTGATTGGCATGTCTCAAAGGAGTCTGAAATTAGTAATTTAAGACAAAAGTCTAGAAAATGGTATTTTGATTTGAACTCCGGTCATACTGCAGTTCTACAATCTGATGCATCAGCTTTACTGGAGGAAATGGATCCGTTCGAAGAGAATTCTGGTCCAATGGTTCCTGCAGATGAGAGTCAAAGCTTATGTGCTTTATGTGGGGAACCATTTGAAGATTTGTACTCTGAAGTACGCGATGAATGGATGTACAAAAGGACAGTATATTTAGATCTACCCTACATGCAAGATGATGCAAGTATAGTTTCTAACACATGTGACAAACTTATTGTGCATGCCCACTGTACCACACAGAGGTTTTGCGACAACATGGATGTCACTGATCATGATAAAGTGGAATGACTATAATAACCAATTGATCTAATTTGAAGTGAGATTATCATGCTTGATCTGTAAGTTTCTCTCTCTTGCTTGCACGAGTTTTCAAGGTATTTGCATTCTATTCACAAGTTTGATTATTAGAAAGTAATCTTGTATTTGTTGACTTAACAGCAGTGATATTGAATACTAATATCCTTAAAATTCTTTATCTTTTGTCATATTCCTCAATTTATTTCAACCAATTTCTTCAAGAACCTTTTGACTTATTAAATGCATAGTAAAAAAAACTAGAAGCATCTCCATATGTGCTTGGTCTTGTAGCTAAGCAGGCCTTGTTAGGTGACCCTTTTAAAAAGTTAAAAGCGGCTGAGGCAGGTGTAAGGAAGAAAGCTAAGTGCTCATTTCCAATTTTTTTCTAGCATTTTGAGTCTATTAATATGAATTATGAAATTTATGTTTTATTGTGTTTTTAGTTTTTTAGTTACATTGTGAAATATAAAATATCTAGTTGTTATAATGCTTATTTATCAATTGGCTTATTTATTTGACATTTTTATACATATAAATTATTATTTGGTATTCTTAATTTAATTTACTTATATTGTCTGATTTAATATTGTTTTAATACCTACTGCCTATAATTATGCACTTACCCACCACCTAGGCATCAGGCAATGAACTGCAGTAGACCGACTGCATGCTGCATGCTGCATGCTGCGTAGATCATCTTACTTGTCGTGCCTGATATCTCTTTTATTATCTCACACTGCTGGGTCAGATGCAGAGTTCACAAAGGTTTACTAGCTTTGCATCATTTCTAGCTAGACATTAAAAGCAAAATGTCTCAGGTGTGTATGCTATGATCATTATACGTGTGCGTGAAATAATCAATGTTTTCTTTTAACCAGTATCTTGTCTTAGCTGAAACATTTTAAGAAAATGGATATGAAAATAGAGAGCATCTCTACTGTTTTTTGATTCTGCAGTATGGTTTCAGTCCGAGCATCAGCAGTGAACAATTGTGAGCACTTGTACAGGTTCATCATTTTAATAGGTTCATCATTTTCTTTTGGTGCTACAACATATTCATCTGCTGAGATTGTACTCGCACTTTTTGTGCTGGTGTTTCAGAACTTCTAAATCATGTTGCTTCTACTCTTGAAATGTTAATCACTCTTTGTATGGAAGCATTATATTCACCACTGCTCGTCTCAGGCTTTCCTTGTTGGCTGACAACATGGTTACATTTGGTCCAAAAACATAAAATTCAGTGAATTTTATTAGTAATCTGTTTGATTGTTAAACATGTTGGACGGGACACCAGCTCTCCTTGTTTGTTCATTATGAGATCAAGTGTGGATTACTGATATTCCTTGGAAATTATCATTTTATTTTAACATTTTGGAGTTTTAAGTTTGTTAGCTATATAAACTGAGACGAATATTTTCCTCGCCAAGATGGAACAAAAAAATGTTTGCTTTGATTGTTTTTATTGAACTGAATTATGGTTGCTCTTATTGGATCCCCCTATTGTCCCCCTTGACATTTTCCTCTCTTTACTTGACATTGTCACCCGCACTACGATGAGGTCTCGAGCCACATGGACGATGTAGAGGTCGGATGAACTTTTGTGATTCCCAGGAAGACAAGAATGAAATTACTTGTTTCCTCTTTTATTTTGGTTTGATCTAACATTACAGTGAAAAGTAGGTTAACAAAATAAAAATATACTACCCCTACAACCGCAGAGTTCCTTCCATTGTGATGATTCTGGGAATGGTTTCAAAATGAGGTTTGACATGATCGAATTGTCAACAATTCAACTTCTAAGGGAAATTTGGGTGAGATATAATAACTAGGGGTGGAATCGGGCAGGGACCCGTCCCGTAACCATCTTACCTAATTCCCATCCCGATAAAAAATTGGGAATCGATTTTTCTCCCGATCCCGTACCCGACAAGTGTCGGGACCCGAATGTTCGGGATCCCAAATGTTCGGGATCCCGTCGGGTAGGGAGATGATATTCCGAATGTTCAAATATTTTTATTATACAGCAACATTTTGAGTCAAATATCAGTTCGATCCAATAATAAGAGTATATTGCTTGGAATAAGAAGAGTAGATTGCTAGGAATAATAAGAGTGTTTTGAACATCAGATGATTAAATTCTGGAAGAAGAATCATAAAAAAAAGAAACAAACTACTGCTGCATCTCTCAATTCAATCTCGTTGACACAATGCCTTTTTTCTTAGCAAGTATAAGGTTCACAAGGGGCAATTACAAAAGCAAACTTGATAGACATTAGGGCAGCAAACTTTTCCAGACAATAACTAAGCAAAATGAGGTCTTCCCTCGAGTCAAGAAAGCTCCATCAACTGTTTGGACAACTTCTGCAGCTCCAACAGAAAGTATAGAACATAAGATAAACATCATCAGCAATCATGCGATATCAGAACATTTGTTAACTAGATACCTTGGATGATAGATGGTGTCGTATGAAACTGGTGCAAAATGTTTGGATGTAAGGCTGTCTCAAAATTTAGGGTCCTGGCAGCAAGAAATGCAGCTCCAGCAGCGATATGACGAGGTTTAAACTGAAGGCAAAGTGAAATTCTATAACTGCAGATCAAAAAACAGTCAGTGAGCTGTATATTTGATAGTTAAGCTGGTGTAATCAAAGCATCATAGAATGAAAACTAGGAAGAGCCATCAGCCAAACCATTTTGTCACAAGCAGTAAAGTGGCAATGCTACATGAGGTGCTCGGTGAATTAAAATAAACATATCAGATGTGTTGGCAAATAGAAAGATACAAGCAAATCAGGACTAGAGCAAAACATACAATCCTACATACAAAGACTCCTTACCAAAATCAAAGCAGCAGTCCATCTGATACACATAGTCTGAGAATCTTCAGTTGAAATTCTGTTTTAGTGCTAAACTATAGCATGTCTTTGGGAACCAACCATACATCAATTCCCGAAACCAGGAATACTCCAATATTCCCCTCCCATAATCCATTATTCAATCAGGAAAGTAGTATAAATTTGAGAAACAAAGAAGAGAACAATTCTCTCCTTGATGCTTGAAGCTTCTGCTTACAGTGTATATCAAAGATGATCTAATCAGATATCCTGCATTATGCAAAAATATAGGTGCATATGCTCCTTTTGGATAGTTAATAAATGCCCAAGAAACATGAGTACACTGAATGGAATGGTTTACCTCTTTTGGATAAAACAATTAGTCTGTAACTTAACTTATCAGACAGTCCTTAAGTTTGTAAAAAGGACCAGACTAATGTATGCAGGCGAGATGTCACTTCAAAAATTAACTGGAGATCACCATGCAATTGTTGAAAGCCAACCAAGACATCTATAGAGAACTTCAATTAGCAACCACCCTCAATCCTGAACACACCTGGAGATGACCATGCTATACCTGGACTAGAAAATTAAAGACATCTCGGAACTAGGATATGGATTATTTCACCTGTATAAAAATGTACCTTTACTAGAAGAAACAACATTTTCAGAAGTAAAGACACTGCAAACAACCTTTCATTATTGTAAAGGCCAGGAAGCTAGAACACTAATTTTATAAAGCAACATCCACTACCCAGGAAGCTAGGTTTATTAAGCCTGTAAATATAAAACTCATTTATTAACATTGCTGAAGAGCTGAAGAGACTAGGAAAGCAATAAGACAATTTTGGTTCGACCGAAGATGCTAGACATATTTTATAATAAAATAAAGATATTAATAAGCATGTTGAGAACAAAAGATTTAATTATGCTCCTAACAGGCATACCCTTTACTGACCATACTCCAAGCCAGACTATGAAGCACAGATTGTGAGAGTCCTAGTTTCCCCAGAACTGATGCCAAAGGAACAAAAGGATGATCCACTTGAAGTTCAAAATCCAGAGTAGTCAGTATCTTTTGTTCAGTTTCAATAACCCGTTCACGGTACTGTTCAAACCATTCCTGCATGATAGATTACAAGGTTTCATTGCATCAAAATAAAAATGGGAAGAAACTAAATAAAGATCTTGAGTATAATTTCAGAAAGGCAAAAGATTGATCAAACAATTACTTTATTATGATGTAGATACGGATAATAAGGAATTCCGAGAAGTTCTGAAACTTCACATGATACCCTGAGCACTGAATTCAATAAGCATGGTGTATCTTCAGACTTAGTCGCCAGGAACAGAGTGGCAGTCGCAATCAACTGATGCAATAAATATTAAGAGTATTAGAAGGTAATAAGCTTTTTTTTTTAAAAAAAAACAAAACCTAGACATACAACCAGAATAAAAAACAAAAACCAGTTGCTTACTACAAACTGGTGTGACACATAAAAATGAAATAAACTGATGTTGCACAACCTAATAGTTTACCCTTTTTTCATCTTTCAAATATAAAACAAGAGTGATAAAAGGTAAGAAAAAAAATGCCAAAAGTAAAGCATGGAGGAAGGAGAACCATTGAAAACTTTAAAGTTAGCAGTAAAGTAAAATATTAAACAGTGTTTCAAGGCATATAAAAGTGTATAGGATTTACTAATAAACAATCTCTTCCTAAATTCTGAGTTGTCTCCACATCATCTAAAATATGATTTGTCCTTCATGTACTCATGCAGGGTGAGATAAGTTGATAAGCCTGTGAAAGGTGTAAGAGAAGTATAGGACCATAAGTATGCCTGAAATTTTATGAATGGAAAAATTGAAATTACAAGAGAAGAGAAGAATAGAAACCGATGAAACATAGAAGATGTGTTGAACTTGATCGACATCACCAAAACCCATTTTAAATGGACATTATCCTGAAACACCCTTTTAAATGAGGTTGCCCTCAAAACCCACTGGTGTAGATAAATCACTCATGATCCTTTAGGAGAAAACCTATTTCATTGAATCCAAATTTCAATGCTTGTACAGTCTCAGCTGTCATTTACAAAAACCATACTACGATGCATAAAAAAGGGAAAAAATAACAATGTTTGGGAGCTTTTGTTGATAATAATTTCCTCTAAAAAAGATATGGATCATCTTTGAAATGTTAACCTTGTGTCCTATAAATATTGTCAACCTTAGAAGGCAAGATAAGATTTTCAATCAACACAAGGTTATTTTTCCAGTTTGGTTAGCAACCTTACCCTTCTCTCTACATTAAAAATGTAGTGCAAAAGTAGAAAGCATGTTACTATGCAGTAGCTTATGACTTAAAAAAAAAGTAGTAAAATATTTTTATTCACAATATGGTGAAGGCAAATCTCTTCTTCTTGGCTAAACAAATCTGTTTTTGAGATTTTAACTTTACGATTCACATTGGTAACTAATTGGGTTTAGTTAAGGTTATTGTTCAATTGAAGGCCAAAATGTAACATAAAAAAAAAGTAGCAACTTTGAATTCATCAGGCAGTAAGAGATGTATGATCGTATTCCTCTATTCTTACAATTATAAGCTAACCAATACAAATACCATCAGGCTTGTTAGGCACAATCATGGGATGCCGGTTACTCACAAATCTATCATTGCAGGCATGAGATCTCCGAAAAAAGAAACGGTGGCAAAGGACCATTGCTGCCCCAATCGTAGTTTGTGGCCTGCAAATTCAAAAAAAAATCAATATCAAAAAATGTACCACCAACTTTTAACGGAAATCTGTCCATCTGACATCCTCACCATAATCTACGAATACTATCAATTGAAATCTAAAAATTAAGAAAATCTACTCAAAATCAAAGAGAAGATAATGGCAGCGAAGTTACAGGTCAAGCCTGAGCCCGAGATGCTGGAGGTACGAGCAGTAGGAGAACCGCAACTCCGTTTCAAGCAGGCAATCAATGCCATCCTTCCTCGAAGGAGAGCACATCTCGATCTCGCTCCTCGTCACAAATGGTGCGCCCTCGGCTTCCGAACGTACGGGTTCCCGCTGTTCGTGTGGCTGCGCCTCGTTCAGGTCACGGCGTCGCGCGTTTTCGTCTTCTCGCCTCGGGGGGCGCATGACGGACCGACAACTAGACGACACCGTACCGCCGTTGGCGCCGGAGTCCCACGCAGGTCGGTCGGGCAAGAACCTCCTTTTCTTCGTCGGGGGCGGACCACCCGAAGCATCATAAAAGTCGGATAACGCATGATCCCGTTGATTTGTTGAAAAGGAGAGATTCGTGAAGGGGTTCTGTGGAGCAGCAGGGTGGAATATGGCATAGGAGAAAGCGAATCTCGAATAGGAGGGGCCTGCGGCGGCGGAATTGGAGGCGGATCTGAGGCGGTAGCCACCGTCAAAGGGCTGGGAAGCAGCCATGAATTAGGGTTCGAATTGAAGAGCGAGCGGATCTAAAAGGGATTGAAGGAGATTTTGAGGGCGAGGATGAGTTTATAGGCGACGGGGAAGGGAAGACGGAGGAGCAGGAGCCCTAGTTGAGAGGGTAAACACGTAGGTAGCGTTATTTGGGTGACAAAATATTAATGAAAGTAATATTTTTATTATATAAATAATTTATCTGGGCACAAAATGAAACGTGCGCCCTTTTTTATCAAATAGTAAGTTTACTTCTGAAAATTATAATAATAGTATCACATTCACACCTATAATTTTTAATATAAAATAAAAAATGAAAATTTTACTTATTTAATTAAATTAATTATAATAGGATGAATATTAATTTAATCAAATTGTAAATTACTATTAAAAAAAATAAACTATTTCTGAAAACTAAAAATTTTCAAAACAATTTTATAAACTATAAATATTTAAGAGTAAAGTAGAGAAAAATCCTCATTGGCAACTTTAATTTTGCATGCAATCCCCACTTTTAAAAAACTTTGTTTCCACTCCCCGCATGTAAAGTTTTATTTGCATGCAATTCCCTCGTACAAATATTATTACCTAATTGCCCCTCAGATTTTTTAAATATAATAGGTCCAAAAATGAATATAATTCCTCTTAAAATCAGCACTTTATACCAAAATCAAGTATATTTTCTATTAAATTGAGTATAATTTTTTTTTTTTTAATATAATTCCTCATTTAAAGAAAATCTAGTATATTTTATATCCAATTGAGTATCATTTAATGAAAATATAGTATATTTTTCATCCAATTGAGGTGAAAAAAGAATCGTGCTCAATTTAATAAAAAAATATACTAAATGAGTATAATTCTTCTTAAAATTGACACTTTATACTAAAATCGAGTATATTTTCTATTAAAATTGTCCTTCATATTTTTTAAGTATAAATAGTCTAAAAAGTATAATTCCTTTTAAATTCAGCACTTTAAATTAGAATCGAGTATATTATTGTTAGTTAGAACCCTAAAGTCAATCATGTGATGATTATTATATGGACTCGTTCTATCATATTCCTATGTATATAAAGGCATTTCTTTAGGGTTATTATACTTACTTGTATTGGTATCAAATACCTAAGTATAATAGCGTTCTTGAGTAGAAGGTTCTTATCTATATCAATCGATTGGTTGAATCGATAGTGGGATGATATAGAGAACACTACTCTTAATCATTCCTAGTCAAGTATTAACATTTAGGGACAATGTTAATGCGATGAGACTAGCATGTAGGTCAACTCGATGACTTGA
>JBBMJZ010313832.1:0-17749 GCA_037833815.1 Zingiber zerumbet
GTACCTGCATGAACCTCCCTCCATATCCGTGGGGCCGGCACTAGGGGGGCCGCTAAGGTAGCGGATCTACCTTTGTTGTTGGAGACGCTTGAGTTATTGGGCCGAACCGGGCCGCCAGAAGTCTCCAGAAAGTTCGTCGATTTGAGGCAGACTCCACCAACAGCGAATTCAAAATTTTGCTTAAACAAGATGACCTGTCGCGTTCTATAAAAGCCGATCGCCGAGTCTGGCACTATCCTTTGTACCATTCCATCCCGTTTTTTCTCTCTCCGCCTCCTCCACGACTCGACCTCGCTCTGCCGTACCCTCGCCGCCCATCGCCGCCGCCGCTCTCCCTGATTCTGCCTCCTATTTTATGGCTTATGCCTCCTCGGACGACAGAAAGATCGTCTCGCCGCGTTGGAACTCCAAGCCGCTCGCCCATCTCATCGAACCCCGAACCCTAATTCTTCCGCCGCCAGCGCATCCGCCGGTGGGATACTTGGTCGCCCTCGGTCCTTCGCTGCGCGCTGACCCTGACGGGGCTGTCTTTCTTCGCAAGCAGGCCTTGGTCCCTGTAAATCCCAAGGTCGTCCCTCCTCCTGTGGTCCTGCGCTTGAATCCTGCGTTCTTGGCGCAGATGGATGAGAAAAGAACGGGATCGCTTCTGAAGGTCCATATTTATTTATTTATATTTTCCTTTTTTTATTTTTATTTTTTGTCTTCGCTCTTTTTTTTCCATCCTAGAGTTTGCCCTGATTGCAAAGATTGTATTATAACGAGTTTACTGTTGGTTCTTTTCTTGTAGTTTATGGGAGATGAGAGTCTGTATCCGTCCCCAGAGGAGGAAGTGAACAGGAAAATTGTGATTAATCAGCTTAAACAGGTCTGTGTAGATGAAAATTTGATATTTAAAATGGCGATTAGTTGTGGTCAAATTTGTTGTCCAAGTTGATAAATATGAAGTTGTTTGCTCGCTTGTTCTTTTTCTTGTCTTTTTCTTTTGGTCGTTGTGGTGATGGATATGCCTTTGCTCCTTACTATATATCTCCTACAGTTAGTTTCAGATTAAGGGATCCGATTTCCAGCTATTTTTTTCCCCTCTTTTTCGCCCTAGAAATAGTGTTCCCGTTAGATAATAATGAAAATGTTGTGTTGTTTCTTTTCTTTGTTGTTACAAAGTAAGTTTGTTCTTCAGTTTTAGAATTATTTTGTTTTCTGTCTATGAAGTACTTATTTCTGAAATCAACTTGTCATAAAAGCCCTGCTGTAAGTGTAACATGTTTATTCCTAGTAGATAGTCCGAGAATGGATAAAGAAGATTGCTTGGCAACATCGTCTACCTAAGACTGTGATTTATCAAACAAGTGCAACTGTTCTTACATATGGTTCTTATGGTTTAGGGGTAAGTTATCTTGATCTTTAGTCTATCATTATGACGGATGTCATGCACATGTTTTCATTAAGATTTTTTACAATGAAAAATTTGTGAAAATTTTCCTTCTTTTATCAATGTGTTTGATTGATATAACGTGATTAACAAAGGGAATATGTGCTATGCTGTTTTAATCCATAACCTCAAGTAGCATGCGAAGATATGCTTTCATGGCCTTATTTTTTATTTCTGAAATGCTGCTTATTTTTTCCATGCGTCTAATTGGTTTAGCAATTGCTTCCATTAAGCTTAATATTCCTTCTGAGAGAAAACCATCCTCATCTAGTTTTTTCTGTTAACCTTTATGATCTAGAAGAAGAGACTGAATTGTATTAAATATTTAACCAGTCAACATTGTGTGTTTAAGGACATTTCATTATAGGTGCAGGCGTGTGTGGGCATGTGATGCATGTGTGTGCGTACTGGAGCTTATGTGTTTTTGAAATTGAGTCCTCGACTATCTTTTTTCTTCTATAAGAAGTTTACAATGTTTTCCAACTAAGTCATTGCTTTTGAAAGTTTGCTTCTTTTGTTTTTTTTTTGTTTTCGTATATCATAATAAATTGGTGTTTCTGTTCGTTTGGAGAAATTCTATTAGTAATGAATAACATGGCAAAAATTTACTTTAGCTTTCACTTATCAAATTTCCTGGCCCATGTAAAAAAGGAAAAAGTGCAATATTTTATTACTTATGTATTTCCATTTCCCTAAGGTTTTTCTGTTGAAATGTGCTAAATTTTGATTTGTAACTTTTTCATAGAAAGTTAAATTTTTGTATCTTGTTCTGAACAAAAAGTTATATTTTCTTGTTGCTACTGTTTATTTACAATTGTTTAAGAAAATGACAACTATATAGGTTCACGGACCTGAATCTGACATTGATGCATTGTGTGTTGGTCCGTATTTTGCCACCATGGAGGTAAGTCTGTATATGCCACTACTTGTTGCATTTCTTTGTTAATTGCAAATCATAATGCATCTTGTTGCAGGAGGACTTTTTCATTGTTCTGAGATCAATGTTAGAAGGGCGAGTAGAAGTTACAGAACTTCAGTGTGTCAAGAGTGCAAAAGTCCCATTGATGCGTTTTAAGTTCAATGGGATTTCAATTGACTTTCCTTATGCGCGTCTTTCTGTTGTTTCTGCTCCTGAGGTGTGCACATAAGAATATTTTAAATGATCGTGCTGTATGCATTCATTTGTTTATGAATGATAATTCTCCTTGCATATTCTACTTTGTTGTTTAGCTACTTTTGCAGATCATGTTTTCTAGTGTTTGATTAACTTATATATTTCAGCGCATGCCACATTAGACAAATTTTCTTAAATGCTCTGATTATCCATTCCCTTGCATATCAGGTGCTTTCACCTTGTGTTTATGTTCACTGTTTAGTCTTTTTAAGATATGTCAAAAGTATAGGTGGAATTGCCCTTTTTATATCTGTTATATCAATAAATATTCAGTGCATGAATTCAATGTCTGAGCTTTTACTTATTTGATTTAACTCTTAAGTAATAGATGGCAATTACTTGTATTACAGTGTGTGAACATTTTTGACCCGTCCATATTAGCAAAAATTGATGAGACTAGCTGGAGGAGTTTGTCTGGTGTTCGCGCTAATAACCGCATCCTTCAACTAGTTCCAAATTTGAAGGTATTTTTGTTGTCATTTTTTCCTCTTCATAATCCATTTATATTTTTCTTTAAAAAAACTTTTTTTTAAAATAAGCTCTTATGTTTGCACATTTCATATTTATGTCAGTTCTTTTTCAACTTCTTCATTCTGCAATACAAAGCTTTTCAGACATAGGTCCTTGGCAGTAACATCTTGTGATCTGGGCTACTATCTCTATGCTTTCAAATCTGGGTATTAGTGGTTATCTTATAGAGCTAAAAAGTGCTACCACGAGATGGCTAGGAATTGTTAATATGGGATTTTTAAGTTTATTTAGGAATTTAATTCATATTAACTTATGCATATAAATTTATTATCTTAGCATTTTATACTTTCTATGTTGTTTATTGATTGAGTATGAAGTTTTCTCAATTGAATATCAAGAATATTATGTCTATATTTTAGTTATTTATTTTGATAGGATTAGCAGAAGTGACTTCTACACTCAATTTTGAAATATTCATATGGTGTCCTTTGCTGTAATCTCTAGAAAAGGGTGGATGTGTTGGTTTGGTGAAAGGCTTGAAGTTTTGGCAAATCCAAATAGCAATCCTGAAGCTAGACATATATAAAGTTGTGATGAGCTAAAATTTCGTTTTTCATTTTTTTTTTCTCTGCAGTAGCTAGTTTTTTTCCTCTTGTTTGCAAATGGACAAAACTGATCCAATCCTGAAGCTGGTAGTCATATTGAAATTTATTCGGTGATCACAATCATTAAGTTCTTTATTGATTACCTAGAACCATAAGTAGCTGGGTGAAAGATATGCACCAATGTAATTTAAAAAAAAAAAAGAGAGAGAGAGAGAGAAAAGACAAATTTATATAGAATTTGTGTTACTTTAGTATTTATTCAAAACATTGGATTGATCACTATAATGTCTAGCAGAAGGATAGATAATAATGGGAAAAAGGGAATAGTCGGCTTCAAGTAATTCTTAATGCAATATTATGAACTGATCTCTTCCATGTTTTGAGTTTGATTTCTTCATGTAATGAATTAATCTCTTCCAACTTCATTCTTTATTAATTTTTTGTGAGTTTGATTTGCAGAATTTTCAATCTTTGTTGCGGTGTGTTAAATTGTGGGCAAAAAGGCGCGGAGTTTATTCACATGTATGATCTCTTCCACTTTATTCTTTCCATGAAGCTTTTATATACAGTTTTTCTTGGTAAAATAACATCTCTGAGCCGGCTAAATTTCAGTTATTTGGATTCTTTGGAGGAATTCACTTGGCCATCCTTGCAGCCTATGTATGTCAGAAATATCAGCATGCAAGTATTAGTGCTCTCTTATGCCTTTTCTTTGAGACCTTCTCTAAATGGCCTTGGCCTGAACCAGTAATTCTAAGAGACCCATTGATTCAGTTTGGACATCCTGATATGCCGTCATTTATGCCTATCATGATGCCTTGTAGTCCATTTGACTGGTGCAACTCTAATATCACAAGAAGCACTTATACAAAAATTGTTTCTGAGTTTCAGCGTGGATATTCCTTGACTAGGGTAAGATCATTTTCAGAATACAACTTAATCTTTCTGAATTCCTTTTGCAATGTGTATTTTTTACGATAATAATGGGAATGCAACATGCTAGTAATCTCATGTCTTGCACCTATTTGTTTATGTTATTGAATTCTTCCATAAGACCTACTTTTCTCTTTCCTAATTTTGAGTTGCTCAAAATTCATGAGAAAATTTTATGAATTTCTTGAGTTTATAGATTCATGCAAACATGTGCATTTTGCATCTGATCATTTTGGTTTGTTGAGGGTTGATCACTGCCATCTTTTCCCTAATCTGTGAATTTCTACTTCCCAATATTCAAAGGAGAAAGTAGATATCCCCATTACTTGTATGGTTGAATGAACTCTTGTTTAGCATTTCGTATTGGGCTTACCTTTTGCAATCAGTAACATAATTTTTCTAATTTTCTATTTTCATGAGGTTCTTGATTTTTCTAGAGATTCTTATTAATTTGGAAACAGTGATTGATTCTTCACATCCATTTCACATGAAGTTTTTGGATCTAACCTGTGATTGATGGACTACCTACTCTGCTTATCATCTGCTATTGGCGCAATTATAGATTTTCAGGGTGCTTAGCACAATTTACTATAATATTTATAATTTTCACATTATATAATTTATAGATTTTGAATTTGTAGCTTCAAAATTTATAGTTTTCAGATTCTCATTTATTTTAAACGTAAATAATTTAGCCTTAATTTTGTATTTTACATGCCCATGAATTGTACCACATGCATGTTTGTTTTGTTCCTTGGTATGCTTGCATCTTTTTTCTTCCAGTTTGAAAAGGTAATGCTTAAGTTATTGGGTTTCCATTATCTATATTTTTTGAATTTTTGAAATATTAACAGAAAAGATGCTTTAAATGAGTTTTTTTTCATTAGTTGTTCAACTCCGTGCTGGTTTCAGATTTAGATTGGATGTGGCCAAACTGTTGCTTGTCACATAAACAATTCATTAATTATTATTATTGTTTTTTTGTGGTTTCAGTTGCAAGATCCAGAAGGATTGAAGTTTAAATGGGAAAGTTTGTTTGAAGCATATCCATATAAAACAGAGTACACTCACTTTATGAGAATTTTTCTTGTTGCTCGAGATGTGAATCTACAAGATTGGGCAGGCTGGGTGAAGTCACGGATCCGTGCTCTCCTGCTGAAGGTTCTTGCTGACTTTATGTGTTCTTTATATCACTTTCTTGCTTGTTCCACGATTTAGAGATTAATTGCTTTATAGTTTGAATTCATTTTTTTTCATTGTTAAATTTTTTCCTTGACTCAGATGCTTTGTTTTTTATTTATGCAGTTGGAAATGGTAATCAAATATTGTGATCCAAACCCTACTGAATTTGTTGATCATGTTGTAGCGGAGCCTAATGTTGTATTCTATTGGGGCTTGTCGCCTGATGGGGAGACAATAGACATTGATTGGTTGAAAGAGGAGTTCATGAAGAGTGTAAACACAGATCATTTACCTGATGTCAACCATAATCTCTGCAAGCTGGATTTAGAACTTGTACATAGTTCCCAGCTCCCTAAAGGCCTAGAC
Organism: Zingiber zerumbet; assembly: GCA_037833815.1. NCBI lineage: Eukaryota > Viridiplantae > Streptophyta > Magnoliopsida > Zingiberales > Zingiberaceae > Zingiber > Zingiber zerumbet. Next base: position 6,161 of record JBBMJZ010313832.1, read on the forward strand.
TTTGATGCTGGTAGTGCAAGATGGTCCAAACCACACTGGAGAATAAGAGATCATAGAGAATCACGAATACCGCTCTACTCCCAACATCTGCCACATTATTTTGTTGGTCATGCGGCGGATGGAGAATACCCTGCTGCTGCTGCTGGCTAGTTGTTTCTTTTTGTTGGTCATGCGGCAGATTGTGGCTACTAGAGTTTTGAGTATCCAATTGTACGCCCCTTTCAGCACTGCCTAGATAGAGAACAAATCAAATATGTTCTGAGAAATGGTTAATCTCTCAAGTGCGGTCTTCCAACTAATCTTCTACATTGCCTGTAAAGAATGAATGAACGTCCTAGAAATTGACAAAGGATCTCAACGTGTTGTCTTTTGGATGTGTTGTTTAGCTGTCTATAATATACTCATTTGAAAAATAGGATTATATTTTGAACAAAGAAGTTCTTGGTGTTATGCATGCGAGTGATTTATCCTGCAATTCTTTTCCATAGTGGCTAACTAGTTTTGGACATGATTAGCACATTGCTACTATGCTCCTTTCTCTTAAGATTTCTGTGTCCCCTCATCAATTGGACAGGTTAGATTATATTTTAAGAATGCAGTGTATATCATGAGAATGTTATGTCCATCAAATTGATGAGGAGACAGTGCATATCATGAGAATGTTATGTACATCAAATTGATGAGGAGACATGAGGACACGAGAATCTTAGGATAAACATGGGTATATGTGAATCTTGAGATAGAGAATCTGATTTGATGAGAAAGGGTGATACTGTAAGGAAAACATTGGTGCCGAATTAGAAAAGGCATTTGTTGAACCATCTAATTCTCCTCATTTAATTAGTTGCTTTAGTACAGATAATTAATTTATTAAACTTAATCGATCTTATTAGTCTACTTAATTCGATACTAAAATTATATTTATTTTTATAATAAATTATATTTATTTTTATAATAAAATTATATTTATTTTTAATCATTTTAATGAATTCGAATTGCTAGATATCTGTACTATTAAAAAAATACATCTATCTAACTGTGTTAAAGACGGTTGGTGGGTGAGTTTATCAGACAGAATATCATGACCATTATCGATAAAGTAATACGAGGACACATGATTATTAGGACAGATCCATCTGAACTACGAGTGTATCGGAAAGAAATAAGTAATCAAAGCGAAGCGTTATAAGAATTAAAAATACCCCAGAGATGGTCCACCTAAATTTACACGTGTCATTTGACGGTTGGTGGTAACACCAAATAAGGTCCGCGGTGACCCCCGGAATGCTCGTGGTTCGCGTTGAATCGGAGAGAAAAGCTCCTACGGCAAACGAATCTAGTCATCATCGCCGAGCTCGAGAGTTCCCTTGTTCTTCTCCTCTTCGATTCTTACTATTCGTTGAAAGCTTAGGGTTTCCTTTCCTCGGGGTTCTGTGATTAGGCGGGCGAGAGCCGGCGACCTGCGAAATGGCACAAGCAGTGGAGGATTGGTATAAGCAGATGCCCATCATCACGCGGTCGTACCTTACCGCCGCGGTAGTCACCACCATCGGGTGCACCCTCGAGGTGTGGATTTAACACTCTCTCTCATATTTCTGGTGACCAATCGAATTCGATTATTAGTTAGGTCGTCTGAATGTCAATGGTCATTATGACCTCCAATTAGGGTTTCAATCATTCGCCCGCGTGTTCTGCTGTCATTGTTTTTTTTTACAAGGAAATGTTTTCGTTTATTGTTTGCTTGCGTTCCTAATAAGCTTATGTCTTTCTCAGATCATATCGCCTCACAAATTATATCTGAATCCTATTCGCATAGTTCAGAAGTATGAGATATGGCGCCTCGTCACAAACTTCCTGTACTTCCGGAATATGGGTAGGAATGATGCTTCATCTACTTTGAATCTTGTATTTTGTTGAGTTTACTAAAATTGATATTTCTATTGAAATTGACGATGTGGAATCTATTTATCGTCCCTGCTTTGTTTCTCTTCCCTTTACCTTTTTCTGGTTTACAAGTTAACTAGTTCCATCAGATCGAATGTATCGAGATACTTTTGACATGATTGGTATCATAAAATTTATTTTGATTTGTTATTTTTCTGAGGATTGGTTTTTTTGTCGATACACTATCCCGAAAGATCCTTCAATTGTATGGTTAAACTATTTAAGTGAGAAAAAAATATTTGAATAAAATAACTTCAAAAATTGGATCTTTTAGCAACTAATTTCTTGATTTCTGTTGTTTTTGCCTACAATTTGAGGTTTGAGTTTAAGCTATTTGCACTTTCATTGGTTAGCACACTATTATATGTGAGAATCTATACTAAAAGAGGTGTATCTTAAATATAATTCACAAGTTCATCTAGCTCTAATGGAAAAAGGTGAAAACCTAGAGCTAACTCTTGATGTGAACCTAGAGATATAATAATCATTTGTTACACTATTAGTAACTATTTTATCATATATTTTCTATGTTACATTGTTATAAAATTTCAAAATAGTTTTTTCTTATTTAAACTTCATAACAATTCCATAATATAGGATCATGGAGGCCTAGCGAGGGATGTGTGAATAGATGACAAGTAAGAGAGTGTGCAATTACCGAAGTGAACAAAACAACTGTGGAAGCAAAGTCAAACAATACTAACAACAGGATTATGTGATTTGAAGACCTCTTCTACTCCACGACTTTAGTCATGTTTAGTGTGACTGTCCTAAAATGAAAATCCACTATAAGCTCCTTGAAATAAGACAATAATCTCCTTAAAATAGGGTAATTGAGCAAGTTCTAACAATTATCCCTGAGAGAACTAGAACAGCCTTGCTCTGTAAACAAATGAGTTCCTAGAACCCTAGGAACTAAGCTCAAGCTTTCTAATTAGATAAATGAAATAAACACAAGAGAGCTGACAAACCTCACTTCTCTCCCTAGAGAATGTAAATGAGCATAAGGAAGAAAGCAAAATTACCAAATGAGCTTGAAAACTTTAAGAAACTTAAGCTTTGATCAATCCGAGTTCAAGGAGTTGTTTGGGAACTTAAATCATAGGTAGTTGACGATATTTTAAAACAAAAATCCATGAGTGGACCTGATCGATAATATTGCTAAGTTACAAAACTTCGTAAAAATAATTAAGCTAACATAACCTTATTTAAAAAAATACATTCATCATCCTTTGTGGAAAATTTTCCCAAATGATCTTTGGTATATAGTGTTAAGATGCTTAGATGGCCTAATTCGTCATTTCCTTGCACCCCATAAAGACGATGTTAATAGCGCAAGTTTTCATTTGTGCATATTATTTGTATTAGTTTATAATCGCAACAAAAATTAAAAAATAAAGATGGCATGATTACATCAGAATATAACATCTTGGTCTCATTAATTTATTTTTATACTTTTATTTTTGTTCCTTTGTCTATTTTCTCCTTTTAATAGGTTTTCAGTATCTTTTGTTGGAGCCTTGTATCCTTTTCCAATTAACATCCATACCATTCTTACCTTTCAATATTTAAAATTGATTCCATCATAAGTGGGTGGATGATAGTGGTGGTCATTCATTGCTTTTTAGATGTTAATCCTTCAGATTTAGATAACCTCTCTTCAATGTCAATTAGAGGCATCATGAACAGATAGTGAACACAATTTGCTTGTTTCTCACATACAATTTGCTCTATAATATCCATCTAATGGGATTTTCTGTCAAACAATACCCTCACTCTTCCTAAGGATGAAAATGTAAACATGAAGAAGAGTATTACCAAGAGCTTGAGTTGAAGCCTTTAAACATTGTCTAAACTTTTGGAGTATTTTGAGCACAATATATCAAAAATGTTCTTTTATAAGTTTTTTGCCCAAAATATCTCCAATAGATTATATAAAAAAGGCTTTAATGGATACATTCTAACCAACTTTATTCAACTAAAAGAAGTCCTCTACTCAACTAGAGTGTGGAATATAGTTGTTGGAGGCCAATAATTTGCTAACCTCCACTTGACTAGAATGTCATTTAGTAGACTATTTCTTGAATAGAAACATTTTATTCATTCAGAACCCTCATGCATTCAATGGTTTGATATGAATCTAGATAGTCTCACCTAGCTTACAACCACTATAAGCCTAGGCAAAGACCTAAGACTGAGTCATGACACTCAGTCAGTTGGAAACTACTATTGGATTTCAATCTACTAGTTGAAAGTTTCACAACCAAGCTTTAGGTATTCCACGCTGAATATTTTCACAATGTTGAGCGTCACAATGTTGCTTGTCCTTTAAGGTTTTTGAATATTTTCACAATCATGATTTGTGGGAATAGTGTGCTAGTGAACAGATTCTGGAACAACAAAAGCTGACGACATCTTTATGTCTATCTCTACTCTTCAATTTTAGTCTTGATATAACATGCATTTATGAGGTAATGGTGGGTTAGCCATCTAGTTTTAGTGGGTCTGTTTTCATGTAAGTGATGCTTCAAATTTCCATATCAGTTGTTTTCCTCATCTAAAAATTTATCTTGTCTGTGATTGTAAAGAGCTCTAAGTCTTTATTGATGCTAACTTGTTTATGTTACTAGATTTGGATTTTCTATTCCACATGTTCTTTCTTGCTCGATACTGCAAACTTCTTGAGGAGAACTCCTTCAGAGGCAAGACAGCAGATTTCCTCTACATGCTGCTGTTTGGGGCAACTGTTTTAACTGGGATCGTTTTCATTGGAGGGATGATTCCATATTTGTCTGCGACCTTTGCAAATATATTATTTCTCAGTAATTCATTAACATTCATGATGGTTAGTACTAATTATTACTTTTGTCTAGATCTTAGATGGATGTTAATCTTTTGTTTTTTATGGTTATTTTTGTAGTTTTCTTGCTTTAAATGTTTAATGACATGCATATCTAGGTTTATATTTGGAGCAAGCATAATCCTTTTATTCACATGAGTTTCTTGGGCCTCTTCACGTTCACCGCCGCTTATTTGCCATGGGTGAGTTAGACTATCAGTTCTGTCATCTGTGTGATCATTGATATTATACATGCTGTTAAGTTATTTGTACTCTTTACAATTTCAGAATTCATCCATTAACCTGAAAGTTGAATGCATTTCACATTTTTAAATTCATTTAATTTATTAGTCTCTTTTGAGTTAAGCGTTACTCAGCATTAATGTCGAGATTTTCCATGGCTTTCATCTGCACACAATTGGATTCATTCTATGATAACTAATTACTGGTACACTATGATTGATAATTTTATCTATGATTTATGCTCTCTACAAGTTCAAACCGGGACCTCTTTTGCAAAATGAATCATTTAGTAATGACAAACGATAGTTGATCAGGTTAGCTGATAGTTTGGAAGAAATGTAGAGAAATTAGGCAGCCTTGAATTGAGTAGCACAACTTGCAAGTTACACCAGATTAATGAGGAAAGTGAGTATATAATGGTTATTTGGATTTTGATTAGTTTCCAGTAGGATTGATTCATTGTCCTCTCTGATTATGAAAAAAGCATTTGAATTTATCATAAAAAAATAAGCTGCTGTTCTCCATTACTCTTGAATTACAGATGGTATCATTTAAGTTTAACTATGAAAAACCTCTAGAAATAGCTGTCACTGAATAACAACTTGCTTTTGAGATTTTGGTACATCCGATCTAATAATTAGAAACAATTTATAATAATTGTCACAGAACAATAACTGAAGCTAATGAGTCATAATTTGGTTTTTGATGGGGAGATAATGAGCAATATGCTGATAAATGAGGATTATGTTTCTTAAAGATGTTTATGGTTGCTAGTAGTCATAAGTTTATGAAGGCGCTGCATAAGCACTACACGTGTGCCCATTGGAAAGGATTATAAACATAGGTCTTATTTGCACTTTATATTCATTATGGGGTGGGTGTTGGTTATTTTTCTTTCAAATTGTTTAAGAGTCATTAATAAATATATTTTTTGTTGATACGGTTGACAATAATGCGTCCACATATTGCATAAGCTCTATGTTTGTGATAGGGCGGCCCACATGCACTTCTTAAATTTTCATATTGGTTTATTAATATACTTGTGTTTATGGTATTACTTATTTTAATACCATATTGGTTTGTGATAGGGCGGCCCACATGCACTTCGTTCATCGTATTACTTATTTTAATATAACAATTGTCATTTTATATGACAGGTTTTACTTGGCTTCTCTATTCTTGTTGGCAGCAGTACGTGGGGTGATCTCCTGGTAATGCTAAGTTATTTAACTAAACTTTTAAAACATAAACAAAGCTGACATTACTAATATCTTTGGTAAAAGTCATGCAAGAAGTTGAAAGCACAATAGACAACTATGAATGATTTTTTATGGAGTAAAATCATGTACACTTGCTTAAGGATTAGTGATTATTCTTTGTCCATCCTTTAAGTGGATACTACCGAGTAACTTTGCCAGACATGACAAATATGGAATTTTAGCAAAACCTTGAAAAAAAATATAAAGTAGTTGCTTATATGCAAAAAATTTAAATTAGTTGCTTGATGAATGATATAAATTAGTGACCTGGAGGAAAAAGACAAATAAATTCCTATTGTTTGATTGTTTTTAATTAGAAGTTTAGCATATTTGGGGGCTGTTCACGTGGTATGAAATTTACCAAACTTATTATCCATCATATCCCCATGATACATACATACATATATATTTAATGCTTAGATCAAGTAATGTATTGAGTACGATTTTCTTTAGGGTGGGCAAGTTATGTTGGCTCATAATTTTGCTAGCAGTATGACAACATTATGCGGATAGTTAAGTTATTTGGCCAACATATGGGCTTAAAAAGAAATCATTTTCAGATCTCCAATCTTTATTAATTCTTCTAGTTGTAGTGTCAATTTATGTATTTCTTTTTAGCATCTAGTTGTAGCTCTTTCTACCATGAAATTTCAGCATAACAAAATTCATTATATGTATGCAATGTAACAATTGAACAAAATTTAAGGTGTATCTCAATGCATACATCTCTTTTTTGCCTCTCTTAATTTGCTTGAAATAGACAAGAGGAGTCCAAATCAATGCATCTCTAAAAACATATGGTAATCAACTAACCTAAAAGGTCGATGGCTCCAATGATGTTTGATTATTCAGACAATTTAATTTCTTAAATCACTCATTGTTTTTAACTGATTCTGTTGCCTTGACTGTAGGGTATGATTGCTGGTCATGCCTATTACTTCCTGGAGGATGTTTATCCACGAATGACAGGACGCCGCCCTTTAAAAACTCCTTCGTTCATCAAGGCGTTATTCGCAGACGAGACTGTTGTCGTGGCTCAGCCAGGAAATGCAAGGTTTGCTCCTCCGCGAGATAATCAAGATTAACAATGAGCAGCACCAACTGAAAGCCTTTGATGGGTACTTTTGCTGATCCAGCCACAGGCAGTCAATATTACAGATCAAAACCTAATTGTGAGTTGTTGTTCTGTCACCTTCCTTCGGGGAGCATTCCCATCAACTAATTTGGTTTTCACCAGTGATATGATAGTTGTGTTATTCAATTTCATTAGTGTCACATATGAATTCTATGCCCATTAGTGGAGGTTTATGACAGTGAAAATGTTTGTAGAAATTGAAGTTTCTTGGTCTTGGTTTTTTGAGAGATACAAACCTAGTTTGTAAAATGAAGTGGAATCAAATATGCTGAATTGCTGTAAGATTAGCGTTGTCGTCGTAACAATTACTGATGAAATCATTCATGCAATGAGCGACCTAAATTCTTCCATCGGGAGATCCTGTGTATTAACTCCAAAAGCAGAACTAGCAACGAAGAGGAAACTACTTGTATCATTGTAAAACAAAGCAAGCTGGAAGATGGAGTCAGGTCCGTTGTCGAATGATGTCAGGGACTTGGACGAGGGGTGGCTTTTCGACCTCGGTCACAGCTCCACTGACTCACCGACAGATTCGTTAGGCTGCGGAGTTTGTATTGTTTATCTTTTCTCCCTTCTTGTCTTGACATCGGCCTTTATATATGAATGATACGGTGGGAATCTTCTCTGTGAATTTGTCAGGACTTAGACTCGAAGCATTTAGAATTGATGGAGACATCCGTCCGTGTGCAATCCAGCACCTGAATTCGTTTAGTATTTTTTTTATTTTAAAGATATGTTATATATATTTAGGATTTAAAATTTTAAGATTTAGAAATTAGAAATTGGATTATAATGAGTTTGAGTCAATAAGATTTTTTGTATAGGGTTTAGGTTTTCCTCTTGGATTATAGTATTCAAAATTAAAAATTTTATATACTCAAGGGTATATTATATGTATTTAGAGTTTAAGATTTTAAGATTTAGAAGTTGGGTTATAATAGGTTTAAGCTAATAAGATTTTTTCTATAGGTTTAGGTTTTCCTTTTAGATTATAATATTCAAGATAAAAAATTTTAGATGATCACGAAGTATAGTATTCATGGAAATGTTGATTAAAAACATGATTTCAAGTGGTGGTATATATATATATATCAAAGGAATTAATATGCTACTTGATTTCAGTGTCCGATTCAGTGTGCAGGGCATCCAAAAGTAGATATGACAATAGGTTAGATTTAGATCAGATTTTAATTCTCCATCTATATACCCATCAAACATCGGATATCCATCCTTATATCCATTAAAAAAAAAAAAATCAAATATCTATATTAATAAAAAAATCCATCAAACTATCTTCATTCAATAAATGTTTATTAGAATTAATATCATATTAAAAATATATATAATTAAAAAAAAATATAGCTACTCTTAATATCAACAAAATAAATAGTTACTAGATTTTGGGAATATATGTGTGTGAGCACCAAGTATATATATATACATATATTTTCAGACTTAGGATTAAATTTAAAATTTAGAATTTAAGATTTAGAGTTTAGATTATACACATACGACAGTGTAATGTGTAATGATGATTTTATATGTTGAAGGTGTAGTTAGTTATAATTAAGTCATTAAGATGAAGGACATTTTATTGAACCAAGATGAATAAGTTACATTATTATTCATTTCATGCCCCCGAGCATGGTGGGATGATAACCGGTGGGACAGATGCTCATGCAATGAGGGTTCGATTCTCTTACAAGGACATATCATATACATGCGGTGCTCGAATCACTTATGATGTTGGTCATCCTCTAGGATTCATCTATGCTTCTCAAATTTACCCCCATGAGAAACTTCCACTGTCAAACTGGTCACCTATCAAATTAATCAGTTCAAAGAACGAGATATCTGACTTAAAAAAATATTATGCATTTTATGTATAAGTTTTATAATTCTAAAAGCGAGTATCATATTCCTGTATTGCTCCCTTTTTTTCATGTTCAAATATTTGCTCTACTCATTTAAAAATTTGTTGCTATCCATTTACGCTATTGAATTTAAATATAGGGATAAAGATACATTAAAGAGGTTCTTAGGAATACATTGATTTTCGTTTGAAGTAATTTAGAATTCTCTAGATCCATTAGTCTGTTTCAACTTAAATTAAGAGGAGTACATTTTTAAACTTATAAAATTTAATAAAATTTATCACAAACTCATTATAAGGTGATCTAGAATAATAATACTTACCAACTAATACCACCAATAGGTTCCTAGGATTATCATGGTTTAAAAAATATCAAATTTTTTAATAGTGTAGGTTAATTAGTCAGTTTTGTTTGTAGCAAACTAATGGATATAGAAAACTCTGAATCACTTCAAACTAAAATCAATATACTCTTACAAGCCTCATTAATGAATCTATGCCCTCAAATCTAAATTTGATAGCCAAAATTGAGAACAATGATTTTTTACACTTGTAAAGACTTGAGATAATTTGTCGCAAGCTCATTATAAGACCTAAAATAATGATATTTACTAACATCATCAATGACTTCCTAGAACTCTCACGTTCAAAAACTATATAAACTTTTAAATTTATGAATGGTGTAAGTCCATTCGTCAATTTCATCAAAAACTTACTGATATAAGGAACTCTGAATCATTTCAAATTAAAATTATTATATTCTTGCAAATCTTCTTTAATATATCTATGCCCTCAAATTTAAGAGTATAATTGAAAACAATAAGTTTTTTTAAAGATGCATGCACGCAAATTCATATAATTATTTCATCTGAAAGAAGGAAGGTATATAATGAGTAATACGGTGAATAAGGTAGGGCACCTGAAGTGAGAGCCGAATTCAAGGAAGCTTGATGTGGCGGTCAAACTCAGGGAAGGGTCAACACTCAAGGGCTCAGTCGAATAGTCTAGTTGATCAGATTTATTGTCTGATCAGATCCTAAGTCCCTCTGGCTCGATGGAATCCCGAACCGTCTCAGTGCAATTCGGAGCCAAGTCCTCTCAGTATGAATGAGTACACTAGACATATGACCCGATAGGACTCCTTGTCCTAGCAGATGACAAATCCTCAAAGAGGTTGAGTCTTCAAAATGGTCAACATTCCTTAGCCGACTTGACTCCGTGTGAGAAAGAGGTCCGAGCAAATGTTATGAGGGACTCGGTAGGCCTACCATCCAAGTGTATTAATGGTTAATCAACCCAACGAGCTAATATATCCTTTTTAGTATTTTGTGTAATCGTTGTCAGAGAATCATGAGAATATTCCCTGTGCAATCTATGGGATCGTTGCGGTAGAGGGGGGTGAATAACGCTCATGGTTTTTCATATTTTTTGAAAAACACTCAATTAGAATAAACACAACAGAATAATAGTAAAGGAAATTAATCACTAACACTTTGATTTACTTGGTTCGGAACCTATGACAACTCTTACTTCAAGAAATGTGATCATCGATCGCTTTCATTGGGCAATCCACTAGAAGTTCGAATAATAATACAAGATTTAAGTACAAGAACTATAATAATTTAAATGTTGTAAACTAAATTATACCGACAACAACAGATCTAAAGATTCTCACTTTTGGTCATCAGAGAAGCATTACAGCATTGTCGAGGGATTTTCTGATCAGCGCACAAGACAAAAAGTTGCTCAGATTGATGTCTTGTAGCTGCTGGTCGAGCCCTCTTTCTATAGCCTCATCCTGGCACCTATATCCCTCTCTACCACCCCACTGGGTTGACATGGATACACTTCATCAAAACTTCATCCTGGAAGTTTATCCACCTCCGGATGCCCGAACCACCTCTGGGTGTCTGGACTACTAACGTGGGTCAGCCAACCGAAGCGTGACATCGTAGCTCAAAGATGAATTTTTACTAGTCTGGGGGCCTGGAGGAACTCCGAGCGCTTGGACCATCCAGGTGCCTCAAAGGCACCCACTTGGACTCTCCCTCGTCGTCACTGACCCCGGTGCTTGGAGCAACTCTAGGAGTCTAGCGGGCGCCCGGACAAGCTCTAGACTCTTAGAGCCCTGTTTTCCAGCCACCTTTTGCTTTTAATCACCTGCACCATAGAGTTAAAAAGACAAGCAGGAACATGTAAAGTAAAGTGAATTTTGACAGCCTTCTGATTGTTCGATCCTGACTTTCAGTTTTGCTGAAACTCTAGGTCGGATCGACACCTACTGTTCTCTCTACGG
>JBBMJZ010314764.1:0-17736 GCA_037833815.1 Zingiber zerumbet
TACAAAGTATCTAAGGATTTGTCATGAATTAAATTAGATGAATTGTTTTCCGAATTTGAATTGCATGAACAGACTAATACACGCTCGGCTGAGAAAGGTATTGCCTTGATTGCATGTACAAGTAGAACCCGAGAAGCAAAAGCAAAGCACAGAACCGAACCCAAGTCCGAAGACGAATCGAACTCAGAAGATGACTACGACGAAGTCACCGCCGAGATCATAAAACTGATTCGAAAAATGTGCAAAAAGAAGAAAGTGACTCAATTGAAGGTCAAGATTGGAGTTACATGCTACGACTGCAACCAGAAGGGACACTATAAATCGGAGTGTCCAAACCAGAAGCAATGAAGAAGGAAGGTGTTGAATGCAACGTGGTCCGAGTCATCAGAAGAGTTCGATAAAGAAGAACACAAGCAAGAAAGCTACATCGCTCTACCAGTACAAGCGTATGTGACCGAAACTGAGTTTGAGTCTGAGTCAGAATTCTAGAGTGAATCAGAAACCGAGTCCGAGCGAAGTCACAGATTCTTCTCCGTTTCCGAAGGGCCTAACCCCACTGTAAGCTCTCTAATTTCTGGTACTGACGTAGATAATTTACAAAATATAGTTTCATATTTGTTAAAGAAATTGGTCAAATCCAACATCCGGGTCAAGTCACTATAAAAGGAGGTAGCAATCCTTAAGGAGGAGACTAACCTAAGTTCTTTGACTGAGCCACTTCAGATTGGAACCTCAACTCAAGTCCAAAAGCTTGAGGAAGAGAATTCTAGCCTGAAAAATCAAATCAAGGAACTTAAGGACATGTTGGAACGGTTCACTTTGGGTGTTGTGTCCAAAGGATGTCTACGTATCTCCACAATGACATGATATTGTCGACTTCTGGCATGAACCCTCATGACTTTGCTCTTGGGCTCTCCCCAAAAGGTCTCATGCCAATGGAGATATCTTACATCCTTTTAAACCCATGATCTTTACCAAAATTTTTCCAATGTGGGACTTTGATTGAACCCCAACAATCCTCTTCTCAAACAAAGGACCACAATTACTTTCATGGTTTGGGCCTCCCGGCGAGCATCTGGTCACTTTGACCTACTCTGGGCTTCCCCGCAAGCATCCGCACCCGGTCACCTTGACCTACTCCGAGTCTCCCCGCGAGCATTTGGTCACCTTGACCTGCTTCGGGCCTCCCTGCGAGCATCTGGTCACCCTGACCTACTCACCTCCCACAAGTACCAGTCACCCTGACCTGCTCCAGGTCTCCCCGCAAGCATCCAGTCATCTTGACCTGCTCCGGACCTCCTCGTGAGTATCCGGCCACCCTGACCTGCTTCGGGGCCTTTCCCACAAGCATCCGGTCATCTTGACCCGCTCCAGGGCTCCCCGCGAGTATCCGCTTCCGGTTACTCTTGACCTACTCCGGACCTCCCCGTGAGCATCCGGTCACCTTGACCTGCTTCGGGCCCACCCTCAATTTTGTTCAAGGTTGCCCCACATGGCATCTGGTCTGGACCATGACTCTGATACCATTTGTTGTGTCCAAAAGATGTCCACATATTTCCACAATATCATGATATTGTCCACTTTGGGCCTAGACCCTCATGACTTTTCTCTTGGACTCTCCCCAAAAGGTCTCATGCTAATGGAGATATCCTACATCCTTTTAAACCCATGATCTTTACCAAATCTTTCCAATGTGGGACTTTGATTGAACCCTAACACATGGTAACTCACTCTTCTTTCATTTTCTTTTTCCTCGTGTTTGCTTTTTCTTGTGCGTCTTTGTCTCGTTGCTCCTCGCGATTTCTTTCTCTCTTCTTCTTTTCTCGTATTAGAGATTGAGAGGTATTGCCCTCCACCTCCTTTACACAACAGTGCGGAAGTGTATATGGGTTAACATCCAACTTCAAATTCTTCTTTCTTATTAATGTTTTTTTATATGATTCATTAGGATTTATAGCTATTGAAAATTAGCTTTAGCCACATTCAGTTCTATTATGATTTGCTGAAGTTGGTGTTTTCTAACATTATGGACTGCGAATACAAAGTCTCATAGTTTCACAACCAGTTGTTTGAGTTCTCTGCAGAGGAGAGATTGACCATATGTAATGTCCATCCATTGGTCTCCTTGCCTTTTAGATGATATGATCTCACGTCCTTCACTACCATCTTCCTTTATGCCATATCAGTTAAATAATCTGTGTACCATGACATGAAGCATTCTAAATCTGAAATTTAGTATTTACTATGTTTGAGTAGATAAACTTTTTTTGTTGTAGGTTGTCATCGATTTCACTGCCTCATGGTGTGGACCTTGCCGAATGATTGCACCACTCTTTACCGAACTTGCCAAGAAGTTTCCAAATGTTGTTTTCCTCAAGGTCGACGTTGATGAACTGCAGGTAAGTTGCTTCCCTTGTGAAAAAGTCTAATGGTAGTCTCAATTTTTTTTCTTCTTTTGCTGCTAAATTTCTAATACGGTGAAATTACAGACTGTTGCAAGAGACTGGGCTATAGAAGGAATGCCGACCTTTGTCTTCCTAAAGGAAGGAACCATCGTGGACAAGATCGTTGGTGCAGATAAGGTAGAGCTGCCAAAGAAGATTGAGTTTCTCCTGTCTAAGTGAGTGTTTAATCAATGCAAAGATCAAGTCATCTTCTCTCAAAACCTTCCCATTGTCAATAAGCAATTTTCAGAGATCTTGGATCTTAACTTCAAGTCTCGGATAAAAGTTCTACGAGCGCCTAGCGAATGCTTTTATGATTCGTCATGTTAAAAGCATTGATTGTCATGCTTGACGTTCTTGATATTAACTTCCAGTTGTGCATCAGTTAATACTTGACCTTTGGCTGCTTTGTTTAGATATGGACCTTCCTCACAGATCACGGAGCTTTTGTGTGATGTTCATGTGCACTTGTTCATCACTTTCACGTGCACTTGCTTCTCTTTTACGTCATGTCCATTTTTACCCCTCTTAATATGCATTGGTCTAGGCATTACAATCGGCAAGATTTATGCAATTTATCATTCTATAAAAATAATTTACTCAGATATTCATGTATTTTTGATAAATTCTAAAATGTAATAAAGAATAACCGTAAACCAATTTTTAATTGTCAATCAACCTTAAAAACGAAAATTAATGGTATTTTCAGCTTCTGAACTTGGATATTAATTCCAAGCAAAAAATGAGTAAACACTTTTGAATTAGACTAAATTAATTATCATTTCTTCTTTGAAATTATTTCCTTTTTGTTGAATACTACCATGAAGTTGAATTAATTAATTATCCACGCTTCTATCTATAAAAGTTTATTATTCACTCCCTTCAAAAATGGGGTAATTCTCAATTTAGTCCCTCATTATTTAATGTGGTGCTGATTTCGTCCCTTATTTTTTAATTGACCAAATTTAGTACTCCAATTTTTGAACGTTTTCATAAATTGCTCGTCAGTTCCGACCCGCCTTCCTCCGGCGCGTTCCACGCCGACGTGCTCCCCGCGCTCAAGGGCGTCCTCGCCTTCCTAAAGGACACCGGAAGCCCTTCATGATCAATCCCTACCCTTTCTTCGCGTACTAGAGTGACCCGAGTCCGGAGACGCTGACCTTCTGCCTCTTCCAGCCTAACGCTGAGTGGAACGATGTCGGGTTGGGGGTCGACCTACATGAACATGTTCGACGCGCAGGTGGATGCGGTGAGTGCGGCCATCACGTCACGGCGGCGGGGTTCTCGGAGGTGGAGATTGTTGTGGCAAAGATCGGGTGGTCGTAAGGGGGGACGCAGGGGAGGAGGGAGCGACGGTGGAGAACGCCCAGGTGTACAGCGACGGGCTGGTGGCGCACCTGCACTCCCTCGCCGGAACGCCGATGCCGCCAGGTAAGTTGGTGGACACCTACATCTTCACGCTCTACGACGAGGATCTGAAACCCAGCCTGACCTCCGAGCGCTCCTTCGGCCTCTTCTGCCTCAAGCTCACGCACACCTACGACGCTGACATCACCAAGTCTTCCTCCAACGCCCTGTTTCCCAAGTAAACTAACAGAGAGCTTGGGTAAAAATCAAATTTCGACCGCAAAATTAGATTTTGGCGACTAATAACAATGACAGTGGTGCAGAACTCGACTGAGGCGACGCCGAAGAGGGTTGTCTATCCGTCTACCGGCTAAACAAGTCTTCCTGCCTATTTTAATAAGGATTTAGATAGAAGGATTGATTTGAGAAAATATTTAAAAATTAAAGGACTAAATTTAATCAATTAAAAAATTAGATATGAAATCAAAACTACGTCAAATAATGAGTAACTAAATTAAAAATTAACCCCTTCAAAAATATAGTTATCAGAATTCAACAAGTGATTAAACCCAACACTCAACATTTCGCCTAGTGAAAAAATCTCACTCAGTGATTAAAGTTAAGATCAATTTTAAATTTAATCAGGTGGATTAAATTCAAATCTTAACCTTCTAAGACTTAAATTTACATGAGATTCCCAAAAGCTCAAGCACCCTTTATTCAACTTTTCAGCAACAATGTTTCAGAAAAATGCAACAAATAAGAAAAGGAAATGATTGAAGTATAACGAACAGATTGCACAAAGAGAGTGATTGAAATGGAAGTTTGGCACTTCAAAATGCTTATTTTCAAGGTAGAAGAACATCAAGATCCCGGAAGCAATCTTATTCTTATACACCACCTCCAAACAGTTCACTTGATTTTGATGAGTAACAAATTCTTGAGACATTTAAAGTCATTTGATAAGAACAGACAGGTTGTTAAGGCTCAAATCGACTTGAATTGTGTCAAATGTGATAGATACAGACCAAGCACCCTAATTAATCATGGTGCACAACGCAATGAGGCAGACGTTTTCTTTTCTGCTTGTCTTCCTCAGAAAGCTGTTGGAAGCAGCAAAAGAACTTTCAGAAAACCAAAAATTGCTCAGAGTGTTCCAGGAAGCTCATAGTATCGATACAGCACTACAAATACAGGAACATTGTTTCATATACTTATCCTCACCTGCTGAACAAAATGGGGAACTGGAACTCTTTTAGATCCATCAGCTAATCGCTTGGAGGGCAAATGGTTTCCAGTAGCAACAAACTCATTCGACACCTGCAAGTGTTTATTGCTGGTTAAGAAGATAATTGCAGTGGATTAGTTTTTTTTTTCTTTCTCATTTAGGAACATTACAGATGGATTCAGTTCGTAATATTCTCCTTTATTTTACTACAACATTCAGTGGTAAGTAAAGAATTGGCACCTGATTTCGTATTGCTCCAATTATCATTTCTTGACATCCAGAAGCATGTACATTTTTCAAGTTTGGGCATTGGAGCAAAAATCTTTCTGTATATTATCAGAAGCTTCTGAGCAAAATAGTATTATCAATGAACCCTAAATGCCAATGGATGTAGAACATATACCTGGATGCAAGTTTGTACATGAGTTAAGATTGAGCTCGTTGAGCTCTGGGCAATTCAAGTATAGAGACTGCATTATAATAGTTGAATTAGAAAATGTGAATTGAAAAGGCATAACTTAGAGTTTTTTCTTTTTCGAGGGAGTTTTCACTTACATCTAAACCAGAGCAACCCCATAAACTCAGTTTCCTCAAATTTGCATGTTTTATAATCAGTTTCTGGAATCTAGCAAACTTTCCTGCAACTTCTCCCTCGAGGCACGTCGGTTGACAGCTTTTGTACTGGTACTGATTATTGGCACAGCATATACTCATCCCACAGTCAATTAGCTGCAGAAGAGGCAATTTAGCTGCGGCAAACTGGATGCCACCTGAGAGAAGAAATTGAAAGACTCATGATGCTCAACCAACAAACAAGTCATTGGAATGGTTGGTGGAAGTCAGAAAACAAATGCATCCTTACTTGAAGTTATATTTTGGCAAAGGGCAAGTAGGAGCCTACAAAGAGTCTTAGGGAATACATTACATATCATTCGAATTCCACTGTCAGTAATGCTTGATCTGAGCAACCAGATACAAGCAAATCAGTACTTATAAGATCAAAGATTCATGGAGGTTATCACAGAGCAGATGATTGAACATACCCACTCAAATCAAGCAATTCCAGATTGGTGTAAGAGGAAACTATAGCAGTAACAGCAGCATCAGTGATTCTTGATCCGAGAACCAAAGACACCATCCGTAAATTCCTGAGACAGCACAACTATTATAGAGTTACTAATGAGAGGATTTAAGGCTGCAAAAAGACATTTTGGTATTCAGTTAATGAACTTTGATAACTTCATTCTGCTAATTCTGCATTGCAACTTCTGCTACATTGAGCAGAGTAGCAAATCCGATTTCTATATTAAATTCTTTGTTGAACACAATCAAGAGAGAACCCACCTCAAGTTAGCACTTGTAAGCGCAAGGACTACTTCGTTAGAGAGATGAATCGAGGCAATATGGATGTTTTTTAGCCGTGGACACGTACGTCCAAGATATTCCATCATTGTAGCAAGATCTGTTGTGTCATTTTCTTGTCGAGCAAAATCAAGAGAAATCTCTCTTAAATTAGGGCATTTAAATGCCTGTCATATTTGGAAATGAATGAATACATGGATGAAAATCCAAAATAACCATGCCGGAGCAAATTAAAATGCATACCACTTTAGAAATGGAATGGAGATTTGATAGCCAGAGTGTTGACAGACTTGAAGAAGTGAGATTGAGAAATCCGATGTTAGTGCAATCCTCAATCTTAAGACTAGATAGAAACTGTTTGTCAGCAACAAAACGACCCAATTCATCCCTAGGCAATAGACAAAATGGTAGTGAGTATAGTTTCATGCTGATGTAAAGTCACAGAGAGAAAATCTAAGGAAAATTGAAATGGAACAATAATAAGAACATCAAACTAATCTAAACTAATGCAAGCACACCCACAGTTCAGTCAGAGCTTCAGAAAATATTTTTCCACATTTGTTAGAGTTTGGTACAATAGAAAATCAAGATCAACACAAAATTTTCTTTTGGTTAACAACAAATAGACATACATTTTTCAGAAGACTAATTTTCTTTTAAACAAAAAGAGAAAAAGATTTTCCTAAGGATCTCTATTCTCTCCTCCATCCTCCTCCCTCATCTAGACAAGTTAATTGATCAAGCCAAGCAGTCCGAGCCAGCCAAGTGGTCCAGTTGACTTGGGTGAGCCAATTAATTCAATCAAACTGAACATGCCAAGTGGATCAAGCAGTCCAAGCCAGCCAAATGAGCAAGTTGATTCGATTGGCTGAGTCGACTGATTCAACTAATCAAGCCAACCAAGCATGGTGATCCATTAATGCCTAGCAATTCTAGCAAGTAGAATGAGTTGTGCAAGTGGAACTAACTGGGCCAAATGGTCAAACAACCAAGTTGTGGTCGGAGGATCGATTTAGTTGGGAGGACTAGTTGGATAAGTAGATTGAGTTTTCCGATCAAACCAAATGGGCAAGTCAGACCAATCGTGCTAGATGAGCCAAGCAAGGCACTTAACCCAGCCAACCCAACTGACGCGCCTAGCTCACCCATCCGACACAACTACTTCACTTGATCAATCCAACTTGGAGAAGAAAATAGCTTCCTATCTATGGACAAAACACAAGAGGATATTTTTTAGCATAATTTTGTATTACATCCAAATGACAAAAACAATTTATTTTTCCTCAAAAATGAAAAGAATTTAAAAAAATTGACAAATAAGTCATTTTCTAGCAAACTATCAAAGCCTTTAGAAGTAAAAGTCTAGCAATGAAATCAGAAGTGTAACAAACTTCTGTGACAGTTTCAATCTTAATACATCCTATATACAATTAATGAACAATTAAATAGGTTGACAGAAAAGGTTAGGTTCTTTCAACGAAGTTAAAAACCTACTTCACGAAGATAAAAAAAATCTTGCTTAACTTTCAGATGGAAGTTCCATATATTCAGATTTAAGGCAAATAACATGTTTTCATTTGGTGAATACTGAATACTCCTGAAAATAAACGATCATCAGCTCACTAAGTAAAATTAATAAGCTATTGGGGTACTCTGAGAACATAACAGTAAAACGTGAAGCTACAGCAAAAAGATCTGCACAATAAATTATGCAGAATAGTGTGCATCAGAATAGTTATGTAAATAAATTATTGATCATGTATAAGAGTCATTGCCATACCCAGTTATCCTGTTGACTGCATTTTCAGCTATGTTTAACTCAAAAGTTTCCAAGTTGGGTATCGAGAATGCAACACAAGCTAACAGTGTGGCATCAACATCACTGCAAAAGAATAACATTACCATCAGGCATTTGAATGCTGTTGATGATATTTTGTAAATCCAGCTTCATTGAATGCATTTGAAGAGAATTATAAGAAATTGACAATAGTTGAACAATTAAAACCAATTTGGTTCCTCATAAATGAAGGGGATCACGGATGCCCGTCCTTACTCCTTATTAATCATAAACAGTTGGTTATGCAGATTCCAAACCAGGAAAAAAACACGAAGAGTGAAGGGAAATTCAGTTATCTAAAACAAGTGCAAGATGAAAATGATTCTAATATTTACACTAACAATATAGTGTCGGTTTCAAGATCATGTTGGCATAAATCAAAGTAGAAACTCGGCTTCCATGTATTTCAATATTGAAGATCGCTCAGATTCCAGAATAGTATTCATAAAAGCAAGTATAAAACCACAATATGTAATTTCAGAATTTTTGTTATACTAAGATAGGATTAAGACCAAGATCACTGATCTACTAAAAAACTTCTCTTTCAAGTGATCCAACTAAAGGACAAAATGTTATTTTTATGTTCTAACTTTATCCAGCTGCATATCATAAAGACTAATTCTTTTTACCACCCAGAAAAGAACCTTTCTGATTCCTCCTAATGTTAAAAGTTCAGATCTACAGCATCGGAGAAGCATTAAAAATGGAACTTTTCCTACAAATCTTGTTACTAGGGTTCAGATCTATATTGTCAAATGTACATATAGCCGTTCATGTTAAATTTGCCAAAAAAATTTAATTAAAGTTTGTTTTTTTCGTAGTTGCAATCTATTTTTTTAAAGGCGTTTCAATCACTCCTTAGCTTGGAATTCGAACCTCTCCATTCTCAGTCTGAGCTGAGTCAGCCCTTGGCACTTGCGGAGCACCGATCCGATCTCCGATCGAGGTGAAACACAGATCCTGAGCTCCTCCGCGGAGCGCCACACCCTCCGGACGCAATCCCTCCAACCGCGGCACACCGCCGCCGCCCGCGTCAGCTCCCTGGGCGAAAGTCGCCGCAACACCTCCACCATACAGGTCGTGGGCAGAGCCCATTCCCCGCCCCACCCCACCTCCTCCTCTTCCTCCACCTCCTCCTCCTCCTCCTCCTCCTCCCGGATCTGCTGATCCGCCACTGGCACGAGCTCGAGGGCGTCGGCCTCGCCGTCGCATTCATCATCGAAGGAAAGCGCGCGGCGGGGGCGATGGGAGGAGCGGGGCGGCACGGGGGCCTCCGGCGTGGGGCAGATGTGGCCCCTCTTGGGAAGGCCGCAGTGGCCGCAGTTGTAGCTGCCCCGGCTCTTGGGCCGCGGCACGCGGCCGACGGGGGTGACGGCCGGGTGGCGGAGCATCTCGATGCGAAGAGGAGGAGGGAGATGGAGGGCGAAGGAGCGGGTGAGATAAAAAGGGTAGGAGATGAAGAGAGAGAGAAGGAGTGCTGTCGGAAAGACGCGGGAGATTAGAGTTGCGTTCGCGCCAATTTTACCATGTGAGCGGACTGCATGCACTTAAATTACGATAATACCCCTACTCTCCGGTAGTGATCCTTCTCTTTTTTTTTTTTCCTTCCTATTATTCATTACTATTTTCTCAAAATTACACATTCTCAAATACTAATTATTAATATCATTATTAAATTTGATAAAAAAAAAAAACGCAATATAATAAATACATAAACATATTTGTTAATGATATGACTAGTCACTCTCACCCGATAAGTGAATTAGAAAAACAATTATATCTAATTACAAAATTCGACAACAAGCGTTCGCTAGATTTTTCTTATCCATTTCAATCTTCAGAAATCTACAAATGACAAGCAGAGTTTGGATCGTAGATCACTCGTCTCCCTCCTCCAGATTCCACTGAGCATTCAAATGGATCCACACAACGGACGGCTCATATTATTACATCGCGGCATTTCGAAAACTTAATTGCAGAAAAAAATACAGATAGAAAACTGACAAAACAAAAATCAAGGGTTGGAAAAGCATTTAATGGAACCACACCACCCATAATGCTCGGCAAAGATGTGGTGATGAGGGAGGAGCTACCAGAGAGTGGGATAAAGCGGTTGCTGCTCGTCTTCTAGGTTTCTCCGCCTTGGTGGATCTATTGGCGAAGAACATAAGGTAACAAGATTTGTTTTTTTTCCCCCTTTTATTCAAGTTTCTGTTCTTCTTCCAATCATCAGATTTTCATAAAGGGTGGGGGGAAAACACTGATGGTAAAGAAGAAGAAATCTCCAGTTCTTTTGATAAAGTTGCGATTTTCGGCACTTGTTGGTCCCGTAAATCTTTAGGAGAATCTGAAAATTTGATCTTTATTTTTCTTGCTCGGCGATGAGAAATCTGAAGTTTAGAGAAGATATTTTCTTCACAAGAATGTTTTTATCTGATTATTTATGGAAAGTTAGGGTTTTTACCCCAATTAGATGAGAGGAAGGGAATGAAAAGATTGTTTGTCGTTTTACAAGTGCAAAGATTTGCCAGTTTTTTTTTTGCTGAGTTTTAGTGTTAGTTTTTGTTCTGGTTTACATCCAAAAATAAGATAGCTTTCTGAAGAGTTTGGAAAAGTAAATAAAGTTTCAGTCTTCGCTCTGTTGTCTTCTTTCACCATTAGATGGCTTCTTCCTACATTCTCAATGGAGCAGAAACACTCACTTTCTCCAAAGCAAGAACCCCAATTGGGTTGGCCTTCAAGGGGCCTTCTCCCAATGGGATATGCCTCCCCATGATAGGTTCGATCTCAGTCACCGGTGGAAGTATCAGAGCAAAAACGTTGGCGCCGAGATGCAGCCTTTCGCCTTCTCGGCCAGCGTCTCAGCCCCGCTTCATCCAGCACAAGAAAGAGGCATTTTGGTTCTACAGATTCCTCTCCATAGTGTATGACCATGTCATAAATCCCGGTCATTGGACCGAGGACATGAGGGACGAGGCTCTTGAGCCTGCTGATCTGTATGATTCGAGGTTGAAGGTCGTGGATGTCGGTGGCGGGACTGGATTCACGACGTTGGGCATTATTAAACACATACATCCCAAGAATGTCACCATTCTCGATCAGTCTCCGCACCAATTGGAGAAGGCAAAGCAAAAGGAGGAACTGAAAGAGTGCACAATCATTGAAGGGGATGCTGAGAATCTTCCTTTCCCGACTGACTCTGTGGATCGCTACATTTCTGCTGGAAGGTAATTTGAAACTTATACTACTGTTGAAAATACCTTATTCATGATTTGAAACATATGATTCTTACTACCCTTTGTGAACAAAATCCTATAGGTTCTCTTGTTTGTGATACGAAGATTAAGCTTTTGTATCAGCACCTTTAGTGGCCAGAATTATCCTTTACTTGAAAACATTTTTATTGTGCTTTTGTCGCTCCTACGAGTTGTTCTAAAGCTCAAATAGGATGATATATCGATGTTAGTTCACTGTAAGAAATAGAATTCATTATATTTAGCAGCTTCAACATTCATTAGCAGAAGTGGAAGGGATTATCATTTTAGTTTATTTTTTTGCACATAATCCTCCAATCAATTTTAGAGTAATTGTCAGATGGACCAAGAACAAGATTGTTTTCTAGTTCAATTCACGAAGATCGCTAGTCCTTCATGCTACTCTGTTCTTCTTGGGTAATTTCTCTCTTGATGATCAATCTGCAGCATTGAGTATTGGCCTGATCCTCAACGTGGAATCAAAGAAGCGTATCGAGTACTGAAACTTGGAGGGTTAGCTTGTATCATTGGTCCTGTATATCCAACCTTTTGGCTATCACGCTTCTTTGCCGATATGTGGATGCTGTTTCCCAAGGAAGAGGAGTACATCGAATGGTTCAAGAAGGCCGGCTTTAAGGATGTCAAATTGAAGAGAATCGGCCCCAAATGGTACCGTGGTGTCCGGCGTCATGGCCTCATCATGGGTTGTTCTGTCACAGGTGTTAAGAGAGAATCTGGCGATTCACCTCTGCAGGTAGTTTTTTCCCTTTAAATTTCCATTTGCCAAAATCATTGTTGCAGTAGCTCTTTTGTAGCAAATCACTCACTATGTCCTGCATCGCATCTTTGAATCGGATTCTTATCAAATTCTTTCGTCATATCCTCATGGCATTGCAATCTCTATGCTAACTTCAACTTGACCATTTTGGTTCACTCATTTAGCTGAAGGCCATTCATTCGACTGTGTCAAAGTTACAATAAGTTGACATCTTCTTGGACATAAAGATCCTTCTAATGTGGATTTATTGCACTACAGCTTGGTCCAATTGCCGAAGATGTAAGCAAACCTGTGAACCCATTTACCTTCGCCTTGCGCTTCATCTTGGGAACAATTGCAGCGACATATTACGTGCTGGTGCCAATATATATGTGGATTAAGGATCAAATTGTCCCCAAAGGACAACCTATATGAAGAGCAGACTCGAATTATTAGGCCACGAAAATTGGAAGTATACTCTATGTAATATTTTCTTTTGTTTGCTATTTTTAGGCCTTTTCCTCAACTTTTCTGGTCAGCTTGTTTCTGTCTGAATGCAAAGTAATGCTGCCGGGCAAAAGTTCCTTGTGCTTCATTTGAACAACACGATACGACTTGCTCAGCGCTGAACAGAATGTGATTGTGAACCTTGAAAATAAGATTGTTCTTCCTTTGTTGTCTGTATCTTGCCAGTCTACGTGATCTGAAAGTCAAACTTCAAACTTGTTTGTTTGACTTTAAATCGCACATTAAATTCTTCCATACAAAAAGTCAAGTGCCTACTCGTTCATCATGACTTGGTCCCTGGTCTATAAGTGGTGGAGGTAGGGCATTGCTCATTTCTCATATCTATCTTCACCATTCATAAAAAGAAACTCTCTTCTTCTTTCTTCTTCCTCATAGAATTTACGTGGTTGCCATGGACGTTCTAACAGAGGAGCAAATCATGGAATTCCAAGAAGCCTTCTGCCTTTTCGACAAAGATGGAGATGGTGATCTGTTCTCTCTTGTCTCTTAACTTATTGTTTATTGTTCAGTTGTTGTTTTGTTTGAACCAAATAGTTAAGGCTTTTAATATCGCTAGGATTTTGCTCGCTTTTTGTTATTTGCTTTTCAAGTTGGGACAAAGATAATCGCCGTAACCTACCGAGCCATTTCTTTTCGCGTTTCGATCATTCAACTTCTGTCTTGCTTTCACTTGATCTCCACCTTGCTGAAGCCTTTCTTCCATTGTTTTCCACAGATAATTGAAGGAGAAATGAAATCCATTTTTTTTTCTCTAAATTGCCCACAAAAAAACTTATTTAGTGAAGTCAAGATAGATTTGTTGTTGTGATTATGAATAGGTCAAGGTTTGAAAATCCAAACCAAGATGTATAGACTTGTCCATTTCCAGACAAAATTTTCATTTTAAAAATAAAACAAAACAAAATAAATAGTCATGAAATTATGAAATTATCATTTGATGATGATATACACATATACAGGATGTATCACAATGCAAGAACTAACTACGGTCATCAAATCATTGGGTCAAAATCCAAGTCATGAAGAACTGCAAGAAATGATGAGGGAAGTCGACTCAGATGGCAGCGGAACCATAGAATTCGGGGAGTTCTTAAATCTAATGGCTAGGAAAATGAAGGTAATTTAGAGGCTAAACTACAATTTACGAATATAATAATGAAAAAAAAAAGAGAAACAATTCCACTAATATTTGTAGGAGTCTGACGGGGAAGATGAACTAAGAGAAGCTTTCAAGGTGTTCGACAAGGATCAAGATGGATACATCTCTGCCATTGAGGTGAATTTAGATTGGTGCATGGATTTACTTTTATGTGTAATTGGTTTAAAAGATTGATACTTTCGTGTTCTTGTAGCTGATGAATGTGATGGCCACTCTTGGAGAGAAGCTGACAGAAGAAGAGGTGGATCAAATGATAAGGGAGGCAGATTTGGATGGAGATGGGCAAGTGAACTATGAGGAGTTTGTGAGAATGATGATGGCTGTCTAATTAACTTAATTATCAATTATTAGTAAATTAAATTTCCTTTATGAAGTCTTGTTTCTTTTATTAAAAAAAAAGTAATTCTGATAGTAATGATAAGACTTAGTGGTCTTGGCATCTAGTGTTGTGTTGCTTAATTCCTGTTGTTCATAAAATTCAAACAACTTTTTCTTATTGCTTTTATGAGTCTAATCATAAATGACTCTTAATATACTGCACTTGGAGACAGAACAGTGCATACATCTTCATGTTTTTATAATAAAAACAGACATATGAGAGAAGTTAAATACATCCTCTTTTCATAGGCCATTTAGGTTACTAAAGAGAAGACCAAACTAACTTACATCAGTGAACATCTTTGATATTGCATCAGCATTAATGCTTCATCATTTGTATGATTTTGTTGCTGCTTCTACAAATTTGAAGACTGAAGATTTCTCTTAATGAATCAGTTAAACTTAGTTCTGAAATATGAACACAGAAGATATGAAGCAGTAGTTAGTTAATCACTAATCAAGTTACTGGCATTGGTGTGATGTGCATGAAATATTAATGAACAGATCCAATCGATTGTTTCTTGGAAGTTTGGCAAAACATTTTTCAAGATAATTAACTGTGTATTATAGATCTAAAAAAACTCTTAAAAATACAGAATGTATATATATATGCAACTACTATGAACATTATCCAAAGATCATTCCTAGAACTTCATAAGCAAAATAATCATAATAATAATTTATGAAACATAAATCCAAAGACAACTAGCAACAACCTTCTTTTAATGATAGGTAGATTTTAAGAAGGCCTTAAAATTTCACCATGCAGACTAATCTAACACATACTTTTCGGTCGGTAATCAATAAAAAGGAAGAAAAAAAAAGAGAACTGTATGAAGTTAAAAGAACTGCAATATGATGGCAAAATACTATCTTTGTCTTGCTAACAATCAAAATAGGGAGCGATCTAACAGAATAGGAAAACTAATCAACATGATATACATGCGTATATATACACATATAAAGAAAAATATACTAACCTGCAATGATCTCAATTAATTTCTCATGCATGAAACCCTAATTCAACTTTGTCAAACTATAGTTGGTGCTGCCACAAGAAGATGAAGTTGCAACATGATCTACTGATATATGGATAAGATCATGGATCACTGTGGAGGCCATGGTGTGTTATCAGATCATGCTGGCAGCTTCACCAACTGATGGCGCACCCTAAAATTAGGGCTATGGGTTGGGAAGAAGTAGAGGCAATTGCTATATAGAAGAGAGGAAAGGTGTGAATTAACTAATTTGTAATCAGTAATAAGATTAATAGTCCAAGAGGAGTGGTCCAAGAATATAAGACAACACTAATCAATAGTATTGTCATGCATGCCTGCATTAATTAATTCCTTCCTTTCATGCATCTCCAACTCTAAAATATAATACAAGTGATATGATTTGTTAAAATGACCACTAAATTATGAGAGGGGACCAATATATTCCAATTAATTACACACTGTTATATGTGATGACAAGATTCATTATTTTTTTCACACATCACTAGGCTGAAGATGAGGTGATCAGCATGCACAATTCAATTTGCATACATGTGATCTCTGTCCATCCTCTTGTTTGTATAATCATGTTTGAGAGGAGAGGAATATGTTCGCACATGTTTCATATAAATCTTTAGTTCATTGGTATAGTTAAACCACTTATCTAATAATTTAGTCATTCCTATTCAAATTATTTCTTAATATGATTGTGCAGTGAAGAAGTTTATATACATATATATTCCCTTAAAGATTCAACTTAAAATTAAAATATCACTTATGAGGGAAAATGATTGTTAATCAGCAACTGTAAATCAAATTCTTACAGTCACATGATTATAGGTTGCAGTAATTAATTTATACTGAATTTGATTCAGATTCATGATTACTAGGACATCTCATAGTGCAAAAGAATTGTTATTTTTATTTCTAGCTAGAACAAGAATATTTCAAGAATTTAAAATGCATATATAGTTAGGTAACATCACAATTTGTCAAAAGAAACAGCAAGTGGATACTCTCCTTTTGACATGAGCTACAAATTGACAGCATATATAATACAATTAGAATCACTCAAGGTTATCTTAGTTTATGTTGTATTGTATAGCTTCGAGTGTCCATCATGTTGATCAACACATCTAAAGGACATCATTTGATGTTGATATTATGTTAGCACCAATAAGTGTCATTGTGTCGATTCTACATATGCAACTTGGTGGTCCAATTGAGATAGGGCTTATCTCCTTCTGTAATGTTCAGAATCAATGAGCCAAAAGGTTCTCTTCCCATAATTCAAAAAGAAAGGTTGAATCATTATAAGGGTAGATGAAACCGAAAGCATCGACTAAAGAACCAACAATAGCATATATCGAAGAAGCTGAGATTTCATTTATATCTGATACCTACTTTATCTATAGTTTATCTAATAGAACTAAAACTCAATTGAGTTATTCAAGAGCTAGCAACCTTGAAAATTAACACATGATTAAAGTTTAATTAACTAATTAATAGCTACTGCCTTATTCATTATGATCTCCAACTTCAATAAAGAATTTTAGTTGAATGAATATTGAGATCTAGTGAGCTTGAATGACTATGACATTATGTAGGTCAACAGCTACACTGACAAAATAATTAAATTAAGGTAAAGCATATGAGTAGAGTTAATAGGTAGCTAGGAGGAATATATAATATGCCAAACCCATAACTCCACCAATTGGATTATATTCATGGAGAATTTAAATGGAAGTGGAACAAGGTAATTAATATTTGTACACAGAGAATAGAGATAAGTCAAAGGGACATGATCATGGTGATAAATTAAACCCTAGAAGTGAAATAATTCTAGAAAACATAAAATTTTGATGTACAGCTCGATTTAATTAGTTAATATATGTTGGGGTGCTTGCATTGGATCCATTCCAGTTTTGTGGTCCCGTGCTTTTTCACTGGCATGCCGATTCAATGCATGTAATAATGTTATTATTATTAATTTATTTATTATTATAGTATATTAATTACGTATAAAAATATTTGACATCTAAAGCTTTTGAATTTTAAAGGAATGTAGATCGACCCTTGTTGGGCCGAGTCCAGCCCATCAACGAGCTGCTGATGTGGCAGGCTGGAGTTGCGTTTGATCGTCCTCTGCTTAAGTTTCTCATCTTCATCAAGTTCGCAAGTGAGACGGTAAGTGAATAGAGATTTGTCATTTAAGATCGGAAGGTAGAATTTAGGGGTGTAAATGAATCAAGCCACTCGTGAGCTATTCGAAGTTCGATTCAATAAAAGCTCGTTTAATGAGGTTCGTTAAGATAAACAAACTAAGCTCAATCTTCACAATATTCGGTTCGTTAGCTCGTGAACACGTTCGTTAAGCTCATGAATCAACTTTTAAATAAAAAAATAATAGTTTGAATATTGAATTTATAGATTTTACACTCTACTTA
>JBBMJZ010314871.1:0-17736 GCA_037833815.1 Zingiber zerumbet
GCGTCTGCAGACCCTCGACCCCCCGACCATTGATGCAAAGAGCCACGTCTTAACCAGTTGCTCCAGCCCGTGTGGGCTTAAATGGATTATTCATTGATGCAAAAGGTGGAGACGGCCACCCCAGCCGCCCCCCGAGCCCTGCCCACGGGTTATTCGGAAGGAGGTAAATCCACGGTGAATGCTGGACCAGTTAAGGCGTGGGTGTCTTAGGTATTTAGCACAGCCGGCCCAGAATATTATTCCAGTGCGCAGCTGAGCCAGGAAGACCTGCAATAGGAGAAGGTGGATTCAGACCGCATCAAAAGGGAAGAAACCAACTGCCATAATCGTCGAAGTTACAGATCACTTGAACTTGGATCTCGTAGTTTTAAGCAAGGAGGCAATTCATTCAAAACGTCTTGATGCAAATCAATTGGCAGAGTTCATTCCTTGCCCTGTCGTACTTTTGCGTCCCAAGCCGTGTAAACGTAAATGTTTGCAATTCGACACGATATGGATTTCCGAGAAATATTGTTCTTTGTCATCCTTAACACTGGTTATCATACTTTCCACAGATGATGTTAATGTGATTATTTATGACTTAGCATTAAGATTAGACTGTATTTCAGTTTAATAAAGTAGCAGGATTTTGATGACTTCGACTAGCCTTGCAATGACAACAATAATAATTACATTCACCCCACACATTGTTCACAATCCATTTCCAGATTATATAAAAGAAGATAAATCATAGACTCAACTTATAATAGACGACTCAACTTATAATAGACCGCCAAATGACTAGAGGATGAGAAAAGGTTTTTCCCAAGACAACATTAACAAATCGTGTTCTATCATCAAGTCATGGATCAGGAACATCAACACACACTAAGAGTTCCTAGAGGCATCACTACAGCCATAAAATGTAGCCTAGTTCTGGTTCATCCTGATGGTTCCATGCCTTCTTCCTGGAATAGATCGATGCTCCCATTTCTTTGTGGCTTGAAAAAAAAAACACAACCGGATCACATATGCTTTTTGTTAAAGCTTACTCAATTAACTGATGAAACTAAACATACTGAGAATAGTGAAAGAGATTAAGCCAAGAAAAATGAGAATTTCCACAATTAGAGAAAAACTATATTTTCCAGCTCAACTCGGTAGTACAAAGGTTTTGTACTCTTTTTGCTCAAGGAGTACTGGTAAAATATATGGGGAATCAGGCATGTAAATTTGGTCCATAATATCATCATTCACAACGGAGTATCTGTGCGGGCGACTTAGACCAGAAGGACGATACGCATCGGATAGGCAGCCTCGCAGCAGGAGCTCATCTTTTCTCGTGTAAATTGTGGGCAGTGTAGAGGAGGCTGGCCTGCTTGATTCAGTACATGCAAGTATCAACAATTGTGAAACTTATGTGGCAGAGAGATCAGTTTGTATTGTACATAGGCGAGAGAGAGTTTGCTCGGACATTGATGCCACCCCCTCTTACAGACAGGGAGGGGCCCCTGAGTGAGTCAGCTCTGCTAACAAGATCCGAGTCGAGGTACACAACTATTACAGTAATGTCGTCATGAAAATGCCGACGAACTCCACGGTCGATCTTCTTGAGATCAGAGTACCTCATCTCACGTTTTTTCGCTGCTTCTTGTAGTGCAGCTTTGACTAGTCTTCGTGCACTTCCCTGCGGGATTATGAAAATGTTTTTACTCAGACACCCATGTAAATCCAGCCCACCATGATTGGAAAGATAATTTTTTTTTCATGATAGTTTAGTAATAGAAATAATTTGTATTTAACATCGTAATCAACACAGGGGAAGATATTGACTATAGCTTCTAACATTTGTCGAGCTCTTTCAGAAAGAATAGAAACTTCAGTTTCTTTATTGTTGTTATATGTTCAATGCTCACTTATGAATTATGACTTGTTTATTCCTTTATTGTTCGAGTTATTTGTGAAGTTACTCAAACCAAAACAGAATCACTGGGAACTATGCATTATTTAAACATCACAAGAAGTACCTTGTCAACTTGTTCCATGCATTCGTTTACCACAAAAGTGCCACAGACAAGTATTTGCTTTAAAAAAAAGGGGGAGCACCAAGGTATTTAGTGGCATTTAGATGCATAATATGTTGATGTTTCATGGTTCACCACTGCTAACCCAACCTGTGTCTACCTCTAATAAATTGACTCAAGAATGTGTTTTATGAAAAAAAAGAGAGACAATCAAATACACCAAAACAAAAGAAATTTTATGTTTGTGCAAGCACAAACCTATTGTATCCCACCAGTCCAGGTGGTTCAACAAAAAAAGTAATGACCAGTAGGGTATTTAGTGGCACTCAGACGCATATTATATTGATGCTTCACGGTTCATGTTATTGTTAGCCTAGCTGATGCTCAACCTTTTGAATCAGACAATAATCCAACTAACCTAATTCCTTCACAAGAGTAACTAAAAAAAGAAACACAACCTACCATATACAAATTGCAAATGCATCAACATTGGTAAATGCTTCCTCATGCACTTAGCCTTGGTATTTAGAGTATTCTATCCCAAGTCAAAAGCAAGAGGGGTTCCAAGATGAACTATATATAGTGTGGGGAAATAGTGATACTACTGTAATCTATGACATCAGTTAAGAGGGAAATAAATTAAACTCACACTGCGAGTGTTGCTTTGAACAATGTCAACTGCCTCTTGATTGCTGAAATGCTCCCAAAGCCCATCAGATGCAAATATAAGGAACTGATCTTGAGGTTGCAGTGGTTCCACAATAATTGTTGGTTCTGCACTCAATATAGGTTTCTTAAATGGCTCCCGGAGTCTGAATTTTGCATGCAATGGTTCCCGATTGAATTCAGACTTTTTTAGGTACACATCACCAATTGACCTGGAAACCTGGAACAAAATAAAGTAATTTTCTTAGGGAAATCAAGCTCCAAATATATTATTCACTAATAATAAAAAAACATACATTAGTGATATCAGGAATGGGAAAGAGTATTGTCAAGTATGCCACTGTTAGATTTGTACCAGCTTAGGTCACATCCTAATTAGACCTACTCCAATTTTATCAGGATTCCAATCTGGAACTTACATCTCTCCTATGACCTAAATTGGTTCAAGTGATCTGGACCTTGCTATCTTGGAATGACAAAGGTCTGAGCCAAGACTCCAAATAAAGTTCTTAGCAATAATTGGCAGGCTAGAAATAAGGGGAAAGGCCTAACTCACTTCTTCATAAATAAAATATGTGTTGAATGATTAATGAAATAAAACTTAATCTGATAGAGTTCATATGATCACAATATGTAGCAGATATGACAGAAAACCATCAGACACATGGGCCACTCTTCCAACCAATAGAACCCATTGACCATCAAATCAAGCATGTATTTTTTTTTAAGCATAATAATGTACCTAAGAAAACAAACATCAATCTACCTGGATTAGGCCCTTGACACGCCACACATTATGCTTCAAAACAACAATATGTTTATCATCAGGATGCATTGACTGCAGCTCCCGCCTCACAGATTCAATTGCTACATTGTGTTCTGCTGATAATTGCACAGCCAAAACTTCTCCAGTTGCTTTCACACCTCTTCCTAGAACAACACGGGAGTCACCAAGATTAGCTGTATAGAGTGTACCACCACAGATTACCCCAACTAGACAGCATGAGCCAACAGCTGCAATCTGAGGTTTCACAGGCCATTGTTTGGTCACCAAGGAAATAAACCCCTCTTCTGTTGCTTGGTATGCCTTCCTTATTACATCAATGGACATGGACTCCTGCTCTGTCACAAATCCTGTCAAAACAATTTCTATGAGAATAGGCGATGAATATCACTATATTATGAAAGAAGTATCCTTTTAAATACATCATGCAGCACATCCTGTCCGATCCTGATTAAGAATTGAGATTCGTCTACAAAGTAGCAAACAGGAACTAGGCAAACAAATACAACGCACAATGAAAAATAATCAGAAATGAATTGTAAAAGTTAAATAGGAACAAGAAATATATAGTAATTTCCATGAAAGGGGCAAATATAATCAGGATACATGTATATTAGTATTTCTCCTATTCACTCAGCACCAAAACCATTATCTTGTTTCAAACAGGAGCTGAAATTAACCACAGCCAAACAACTTAATAGACCAAACAAAACATTCATGATGCCATGAAGCAGTAACAATCAAAGGATAACCTAAAGAATGGGAAACAAGGAAACTATTTTACAATTTATTAGTTAAAAAAAGATGCACTGGGTCCATAGATATTTTTTACTAAATTTTTTTAGCATGAATTTTTTGATATAACAATACTGTACTTATATTATAGAACAATTAATTTGCTTTCATCATCAGTCATATGAATGCCTGAAGTTCCTAAGCATTAAAGCAGAATAAACTGGAATTGTGCAAGTACAGAGCTTACTCTTCAGGTTCTGAAATAGATGATCATTGACATAACGAGAAGTTTCCGGACCACCATGCCCATCATAAACCCCAATAAAAGTCCCATATGGCCCCAATTCAAGCGAACTTAGAGGTCCTGACTCAAGCTGGCACTGATCCTCAAGCAAGTTATTTGCTTGTACAACCGCCATTGAAAACTCACCATAAACATGCTGCCCACTGTCCTTGTACCATAGAAGCCCATCCTGTCGACCAACCACATCAGAACCTGAGCGGGCATATAAGTTTGATTGCTGCCAGCAGGCCTTAAATAGGTTTATCAATTTTGTTAACATCCCTCATCTCAATTAAACACGCATTTGTGTTTTCAGCATCTCCCTGAAAAACTCTGATATCCCAAACTGAATCTGCACCTCTCCTCCAAAACTGAAACAAAAGAAGTCGCCTAAAGCATGTCAGTTGGAACAAAAAACAAATGCTATAAACAAGTCACTATAGATTTTGGGAAGACTATCAAACACTCAATTTTCCTTCTTAATTAGTCGAAGATTTCAAGAGCAAAGCTGTGTCGGACTTCTCAGAGTTTCTTATCTCAATTAAAATAGCCACTAATAAGCTAACTACCAACAAACCAAATCATCTGATAGTTCATAAGAATCCAAATACAAGATACCTTTCGGCACAACAACACGATCTACTCACAGATCCTCAACAGCGCCGCTATACATTCGCTCCGACCTGGATTCATCCAGATGCTTCCGTTGTAAGTAAAGCACAAAAGACAACGTCACCCAAAAAGGAGGGAAAAGAATCACCCTCAAATCATAGCCTTCCAGAGATCGATAGGTTAAAAAGAACAGACTTTCCGGGCTGAGATCCGCACCACGACGCCCCAGATCCGGAGGATGCGCTGCTTCTTCCAAGGATCGAAGAGACAACACGGAGGGTTGCGCTCGGTTCCTATCGCCGGATTGGGGCTTTCTCGATCTGGAGCTGCCGCAAACTAAAAGGGACTCGTTAAAAAAGACACGAATTATTACCCACACGCCAGCAAGGCGCAGCGCTTGAGCGAGAGTTGGATTTTTTATTTTTTTTTTGTAAAAAAATGAAATATTAAAAAAACAAAGAAAGGAAATATTTTGATAAAAAATCAAAATCGAAATCAAAAGGAGACTCTTTTATTTTCATTATTATCGGATATTCTATAAAAATATATCTTACTTTATCTTTAGCAGATCAAAATTATTACAGCAGCAAAAGCAACTTTAATTAAATTAATCAATATTAACAAATTATAATTATAATTGTAACAAAAAATTAAAGAGAAAAAAGGAGTCAAATAGGCATCTCTTTTAATGTATATGTTTACTCAGTTTTGTAAAGCTACTTATATAAGTTTCATACTAACTTTTTACATGATAAATTATGATAAAATAATATTCATTTAAAGTGTAATAAGTGTCATAAAAAGTTTATCATTTATTTTACTCATTAGAATATTATTTGAATCAAGTTATGAAATAATATAAAATTACTATGGTAAAAGTTGGTCAATAATGAGAATATTTTAGACGGTTCAAAAGTCAAATGGGACGCCTTAATAGAAAATGGGACATCCATCACGAAAATGTAAATGGACTTTTGATTTTTCCCAAAAATGAAAGGTAAACACTAATGATTTCTTTTCTAACAAATACAAGTCCCCAGGGCGTAGCGTAGACGGTGGGCGCATGATATTTCTAGCGTAATGGTCAGGAGTCGATTCTCAGGAACTGACGACCTAGGATTTACCCCGCCATGCGCCTATGGCCTGTGTACCTATATAAACCTCCCTCCATATCCGTGGGACCGGCACTAGGGAGACCGCTAAGGTAGCGGATCTATCTTTTTTTTTTTCTAACAAATACAAATTGATAGAGATAAAATGCATATATTTGCATAAAAAGGAAATAATGCTACTTATACCATCCATTATTTTTCTGTCAAAAGTTTTATAGTAAGAATCATAAACATTCTTATTTTTAGTATGTTTTGGATAGTGATGCCTTTTGAATCTGTACACTGTCCATTAAATTCCAAACTTGAGGTGCCTTGAGATACACAGATTATGCAATTAATTTGCATGGTTAATCACGACGTATTACATAACTTCTGTACAAAAAAGCTTTCTCCAGAATTTAGTATCAACAAATGGTGTTAATCTGAAGTATTTGAATTATTAGCATATATATCTGAATGCTTCAACCAGATGATGATGAGTAATATCATTGCAATCCAAATCTGTGCAGAGGGAAGCCAGCAATTCCATTATTCCATCATCTTCTCATCCTTCAATTCATAACTAGACCAAGAAGTTAAACAAGTAATTAGAAATTTTAGCAAAAGACGAGTCTTTCGAAACTCAAGTTATTTGCTGCACTTCCTTTTGCCTCCCGAATGAGGTCTTAAACTATGCTTTCAAGTTCAGGATTGTTAGATCTTGTGGTCACTGCTCGGAACGAATGGTTGAGAGGCCACATGGTCCAAGGCTATCGATACTTCATGCATCGAAGGGCGCATATGGGGCTGATCATGTAGGCACATTGAAGTGGTTATAGCGAGCTGGTAGAAGGGGCGCAGAGGGTAGCTTCCTTGCAGAATGGGATCTGCCAATTGGGTGAACCTCCTCTTGTCCTTGAGGAAAGGACGCGACTGCCAATTAAGAAAGCAAAACATCATAATCAACAATGACATGAGATTGCAATATAGCAAGCAATTTACTTCACTTGGACATATAGAAAATACATGAGAAGACTAGCAGGATTCCTTCTAATGACTGGGTAACAAATCTAATAAGCTAAAGTGAATAACGGATTCATATGAATTTTCTGGATTGTGTATTAGACCATGTAAACAAAAATTGACACTATGAAATCGCATATATCACATGAAAGGAAATCCATTGCGCAAGTTAATTTGTTAAAAGATTGAATTGCTGCAAAATGATACATACCCAAGTAATCAAATTCTGCTCCCCTACTCTCTTAGTATCATCAAAAGCCCTTCTTCCAGTCATCAGTTCCAATAGAACCACACCGAAGCTATAAACATCAGATTTAACAGTTAATTTTCCACTCATTGCATAATCTGGAGCACAATAGCCAAATGTCCCCATCACCCTTGTTGAAACATGAGTCTTGTCACCGGCAGGCCCAAGCTTTGCTAGTCCAAAGTCAGAAAGCTTAGGGTTGTACTCACTGTCTAAGAGTATGTTAGCCGATTTTAGGTCACGGTAAATGACAGGGGGGCTAACAACATTATGCAAATATGTGACCCCTTTTGCAGCACCAAGAGCTATCTTTATTCTGGTATTCCAATCAAGTGGTTCCTTATTGGGAGACAGATCTGGAAGGGGAAAAAAGGCCATGAGGCAGTTAAGACAAGATTTGAGGCACACTAATCAATCAACAACTGATATAATGCTAATAAGATATTATCAGAGAAAGAATGATATAGAATATCTCACACGAAGTTACATTCATGGTGGTGGAGATTATTCCTTTCCTTTTTTTAGTTTTTGAGCTCACAGCATAGCTAAGGCTGTAAGTTAAATGCTTATATATATATATATATATATATATATATATATACTTGTTACCCTACACACCCCACAGCCTTATGTGGCCGATTGTGGACGACAACCAACGTGACAAGCTGACGCGGACAAAAATCCAGCATTTTCTCCTTCTCTTCAAAACGTGCGGGCATATTTTGACTCTCTCTTCCCTTCCCTTCGTTTCCCGTTGCTGGTTTTCAAAACCTAAACCCTAAACCCTCTTCCCCTCTCATCCCGCTCCTCTCTTTCCCCGCGTCAGACCCTAGACCCACGACATCTTCTTCAGCGATCAGCTCATGTGGAATGAGTTAGGATTTTCATCCAACCTGCACTGCTCATTTCCCTCCTCCCCTTTTTCTACTTGTGTTTCTTAATGGCGCATTCCATGGGAGTTGTAAAGGTACATTGAGTGTTTTTTTTTATCCATCGTTGTAGCTAATTTTTGCAAACCAGCACCAAGGTGTTTGCAAACCAGCTACAACGTGGTGTTGTTTTTTCAATACTAGGTACAACATTGTGCTGGTTTGTAAAAACCAGCACAACATGTGATGATTTTCCTTAATCATAGAAACATTATTTTTGCATATATACATTTATTTATTTATGTTAATAATTGATATTTTGCCATGGGATTCCAATCATCAGTTGATCTTGGTCATAAACTCCAATGGACCAATGTTTTAGATCACTTTAATGATTTTTTTTTAGCCGTCCAACAATGAAAGGACAAGATCGTTGTTCTGTTCGTTTACATGATCAACACAAAACGATCATTAAACAACCCCCTTTGCTATTTTTTTTGACATATAAGATATTCAGCAAATTCGTGATCTACTCGTGAATATATTTCAAAGTTGGGATTCAGCATCTCAAACCTTTATATTTTCAGGTACACTTTCTAGTATTAAAAGTTAAAAGTGCATAATAGAAAACTAATCAATTTAAATTTTCAAGTGTCTAGTAACTTTTACTAGAAGAGATGTATCTCTATTGCTGGGTATTTCAGATAGAAGTGCTTCCGTTACTATGAACTCAACGAATGCATCGAGTGACCTTTTTCTGTTGGAGTTGCAAGGTTGCAAACATAGTCCCACATTGAAAATACATGGGCAAGATCATGGGTTTTAGTATTTTGTAAAGTATACATTTTGTATATTTGTTTATGTTTTATTTTTGTCTAGTACATATAAGGCTCCATTAGGTCTTGTAGATACTGTAGATGATTTTGAAAATCTAGATAGATTCAATTGGGTTGAAGCAATTCATTAATTTATTGCTCTCCAATTAACTGCCATCAGCGATCTTTTTGCATCAAGCTTCTATACCTCAAGAGATTTGCTGGTCTTTTAACTGTAAGTTTGTTTTAAATGCTAAATGTGATTTTTTATATGAACATTATATATCAAACTTGTTACCCTACACACTCTTATATGGGCGATTGTGGGCGACAGCCAACGTGGCGAGCTTACGTAGACAAAAATCTAGCATTTTCTCCATCTCTTCAAAATGCACGGGTATATTTTGGCTCTCTCTCTTCCTTCCCTTCCCTTCATTTCCCATCGCTAGTTTTCAAAACCAAAGTCCTAAACCCTCTTCCCCTCTCATCCCGCTCCTCTCTTCCCCCACGTCAGGCCCTAGACCCCGATCATCTTGTGCAAGGTAACAAGTTTATATATATATCAACACTTAAAGAAGAAAAAATAATAATGATGTCTTAGAATATCCCATTTCATGGTTGAAATTGCTAAACACAAAACTTTAATATGGTGATTTAAATTCAGTGAGATCGATACAAGAACATAATTGGAAACAGACTTTCTCAAAGAGAATGCCTAAAGAATTTGATAAATCTCTCATTACAAACCAAAATTGATTTTTCTTCATAGTTATCAATTCCAGTTCATGAAATGAGGCAAGTGAATGAGAATGTTAAAAGGCTGCCAAGGTAATGCCAAGTTACAGCACCTTAGAAATCATGAAAAACCATAGCACAATACTGACAATCATTCATTCTTACAGAAAGATAACAAATATTTGATTTTCAACAAAATCATTGACACTTTATGAGCTTGCAAACCTTATTTACATATCACTATATGTGCATTGCTTGTTTGATATATAGTGCAGGTCAATTGAAAATGATTTTTTCAGATTAGATCTTAGGACAACATCAGGGTGAATATGGTAATTCAGAACTAGCACAATATCGAAGGTGATTCAATTCAAACGAAATATAGGTGTGACGAATGTTTTATCATTATGATTAGTTTCAAAACAATCAAAATTCTGAGGGATAAATATGTAAATGTGATTAATATGGTTTTAAAAAAATATTCTTTTGTTTATACACCATGTTTGGGGAAAATAAATTAAGTGTTTTTAGGAGATTTTAGGTCTTACAACCTGATATTAATAAAATGAATTTGTCATTCCATTAGAAGATGTTTTAATAATTGTATCTACAAACAACATTTAGGATGTGTACAATATTTAGAACTAGTCTTAATAACAATAAACAAATTTACAAGCTATATTCAAGATATATCTCATAAAAATAAAAATAAAAATAAAAATAAAACAATACTATAGAGAGACGTTCAGGTAGATTGAATTACTAATAAACGAACAAAAATAGGTTAATATGATATGGATAGGTTCAAATACAGCCAATAATTCATCGATTAGACAAGTTGAATAAATTTCATTGAAGGTGCAAGTGTCGAGGGGAGGAAAAAAAATATTTAACACAGTTAAAATTGACTTAAAAGATATTGATACCAATAACAATATAATTTCACATATACTTCAATGGAAAAATAATTCATGCAACGACTCTAAGTAGTTGTTGAATTTGGAATGTTTCTAGAATGGAATATAAGTGGAATAATTTTTTATTGTCTTATGTTTGGTTTTACCATATGAATGAAATATACATGAAATAGTTGTTTCCATTAAATAAGATTAATGGATAAATTGAAGAATGTTCATTCAGGTATAGAACTTAAAATTAACAAAATCGAACTGTCATTCTACTAGAATGGCTATTCCAACTCAAACTAATCACCTAAGCATCGAATGGAATCAAAGGTAATGCAATCAAAAGTAGGTATAGCTACTTCTTCAGGTCTCATATCACTGTACCAAAGACTGTCCTAGAATTCTTAAGATGATCCAACAGTAGAAAATATGAAGAGAGGAGGTATACCAAATAAGTGCCGCTCCAAGCTACCATGCGGCATATACTCATAAACCAAGAGCCTCTCCTCTCCTTCAGCACAGTATCCAATCAGGTTGACGAGATTGGGATGGTGGACCATTGTCAGCATCAAGCACTCGACAAGGAACTCTTGAGTACCCTGAGATCCTCCCCTTTTGAGCTGCTTAATTGCCACAACCTATTCTTAAAAATCCCAAAAAAAGATAATCCTTTTGGTAAATTCAAGCAGAAGATGATAAAACAAACTAGGGTTTCAAATAAAAGAGACTAAATGAACGTAGCGTTGCCTGCCTGGCTAGATTCCAATCGCCCCTTGAACACCTTTCCGAACCCACCTTCTCCTACCAAATTAGCCAGCTTGAAGTTTCGGGTGGCGGCGGCGAGTTCCCGCAGGGTAAACCCCTGCGCCAAGGTCTTCGCCCCATCGGGAGAAAACGCCGCCGCGGTCTCAAACTCTGCATCCAAAAGTGGCAAGAAAAATTACGAAAAACCTAGCCATAATCCAATTTCGAGACGCAAAACAATCATACACCGCAAGACAAACCGCCGGAATCGAATGGGCGCTGCTGCTCCACGGGCCGCTTCCGAGTCCTCCGATGGCGTCTAAGGGTGAGGCAAGAAAAGCATTTCATGGCTCCTTATGAATCGCTTCTGCTCCCGGAATGCAAGGCAAACCAAGAAGTGGCATTGGCCAACTCTTCCTGTTCTGCACCTCGGATCTTTTGGGCAGGAAGAGTGGCGGCTCGAGGAGCAGAAGGGGCAAGGGCGGGGAAGTTGAGAAATAAGATGGAGGAGGTGGAGGTGGAGGGTGGGCGGCCGGAGATGGTGACGGGAGGCCATGAAAGGCGCAGGCTTCTTCGGAGAAACTAATGGAGGCAATGATCGTCCCCCGCCATCCAACAAAAACTGGATAATAAATAAATAAATAAATCATAAAAGAGTTTTAAGATTTAAGATTTTTTAAATATTTTGTTTTTATTTATATACTATATTTTATTAAAATTTAAGATTTAAGTTTTTTTTTCAAAAAATAAATTAGTGTATGAATTGTCACTCTCACCATAAACACTAAACCCGTTCAATTAGGCCCTGAGACTATAGAACAGTTATAGGATATTAAATTATTACTTAAGTATATATAGTTTGATCCCCGGCTTATAAATGAGACGCTAGCGCTTTTCAATTTACTGACTGATGAAAAAATTTTATAAAGTCGGATTGACCAGTAAGGCTAGTTAGGTTTATAATTTTTTTAAACTCGTTCGTTAACATGCATTAACTAAATTTAGTTCTATAATAAAATTTAATTTCATTATTAAAACATATAAAGTGAATTAAATCGATAAGTCCAAAATGAGTTTGGATCAAAACCTTCAGCATGCTTACGATCAAATTAAATTTTATTAATGACAAATTAAATATTTTACTATAAAA
Source organism: Zingiber zerumbet (assembly GCA_037833815.1). Classification (NCBI taxonomy): domain Eukaryota; kingdom Viridiplantae; phylum Streptophyta; class Magnoliopsida; order Zingiberales; family Zingiberaceae; genus Zingiber; species Zingiber zerumbet. Next base: position 12,663 of record JBBMJZ010314871.1, read on the forward strand.
AATACGTACTATCACTTTTTGGTCTCACATTTTAGAATTGGCAACACCATGAGAGGAAAAGCTTCTATAAATATCATAAGTCGGTGATATTAGAAAGTATACATTTCTCGGTCTTTTAACTAAGACAAGTGTAGTATCTTTTCTTATCAATTTAATATCTGATATAAAAAATTAAATTAATTTTTTATAAAGGAGAGTTTGGGGTTCTCGAGCGTCGCCCTTACGCTATACTACTATATGAACCTAGCGCACCCTTACCAAGTCCAATTTATAGGTCTGGGGTACTAATTTACGCATGTTCATACATTATATTACACGTGCAATGTGTATTCACAATACCTAGAATTCAGCCGGATCTGAGGAAGATTTCCTCCGTCGTTGATCTAAGCTCTTGCTCAGATCCAACCATATTCCAGCGTCGATCGCACCGGCAGTGATCCCCTTGGTTTGCCTTCCCCCTAGGATATAGTTCTGGTCGGACTGACGACTGCGGTGGGCTAGGGGTGACGAGTGGGACAAGGAAAATTCGGGACAAAGGATCTAATCTTTAGCGATATCTGTGTGTGACAAGCATGGGCGCCACTCGCTTCACCGCATTTGATAGATTGATTAGGTAACACCAAACCTGATTGATAGATTGATTAAAGATGATAGAAGGTCTTCTACCTTGATTTGCCCACCATATAAATTTAGAGCATAACTTATTTATACTTAAAAAGAAACTTATAAGATATTTGTCTCATTTGGAATTTAAATTCTAATCTTTATTTTTTTTTAGTGCAATCAATTTTGGATCAAGATTGATCAAGTTCAAGTTATCTCGAATTGAGTTTCGATGTTTAATCAATATTTGTTGATGAGAATGAGATATTAAGTGAAAGGAGAGATTGTTGGAAAGAAATATTCTTGGAACAATCGACCTCAAGTCAAACTAACCAAGATTGGCTTAGATGTGAATGGTTGAGTGAAGAGTTAAGTAGGTTAAGGTTTATCCGGATACTTAATAGTAAAGAAGTCTAAGTGGATCATGGTTAATTAGATACTTAACTATCGGAAGTCCAATAAAGAGTTGGCAAGGGCGAAGTCTAAGTGGGTCATAAGGACCAAGTCCAAATATCTCAAGAAGAACTGGATGTTTGACAATGATGAAGTCATGATAGATCAAGGTCAATCGGATGCTAGGCAATAGTGAAGTCCTAGCATGCTAATGATCGAATGCTAAATTACAAAAAGTCTTGGCAAGTTAAGATTGATCATACACTGGCAAAGAAAGTTCTAATAAGTTGAAATCAATCGGATACTAAACCAGACGAGAATTCATCCATGATAAGGCTGAAATAGAGGTATCAGTCAATTGCTAAGTAATAGCAATCAACTAAGGAAATTATAAATCCTAAATTCAGGATTTGAGGGGAGTTTAAGGGGTTTGCTACCCCATTAACCGATTAATGGTTTGATCAATCAACTAATGAACACATCATTGATGTGTTTCAGCAATCAATTGATGGAACAATAACTACAAATAGATTGTTTGGAACTTGGCTGAATAACTTGACTACGATTGATGCACAATAATAATCTTGTCGATGTTGTAGCAAACAAAAGATTTTTGGATCGAGTTGGAGGCTAGATTGATGTAGCAAATTGATTAATGAACAATAACAGTCAATTATTAGTAGTCAAAGCTAAGCGAGTAAGAGTCGTTCTATAGGTGCAATGGTCGAATTTAATGGAGCAATTAACTAGTAGTAAAGAGCAATTGACTGTTAGGCAGATACCAGCCCCAACCTTAAGATTATAAAAGAAGGGTTTTCTGAAGGATTTCTATGTTGATTCTTAGAGGTTTTGGAGGAGAGTATCGCTACATTTTCAAACCTCAAGAGACAAACTAAAGCAACCAAAAGCAAAGATTTATTATTGTAAATTTGCTTCATTTGTTTTATATAGGATCGAAACGAACATGAGAGAACTTCTTGAAAAACAAGTACACAATGGAAAAGTAACAATTGAAAAAGCACAACAAAAAGTAAGAACATGTTTGTTTTTACTTGGTTTGTAGCCCCGTGACTACTACTCCAAGGCTCATTGTCCCTTGGACCATTTTGATTAGGCAATCCAGTAAATTCTCTCTTGAAGAATCTTCAGGTAGAGAGGTCGAATACAAAAATGAGAAAAGTGTAACATGTTGGTGCAGGGTGCACATGAATCAAACCTGAGTTTTGATGTTGTCAAAGGTTCAAGTTAAGTCTTGTTGTGATCTAACAAGCTGACCAAGTGTGCAGACTATTTACTCAACCAGAAAAATCCTAGTTGGAGGCTAGGCAAGAAAGACTTAGCAAATCGTGGAAGCCGGGCGGAAAGTTCAAGTGGGTCGAAAGGACTCGACACTTGGCAGGGAAGCTCGATAGGTTTAGAGGGCCGAAGATCTAAGGAAAGTCATGGGTGGCCAATCCAATGTTAAGCGGTAAAGTCCAAACAGGTCTGGAGGACCAAGGTTTGGCAGGTAGGTTGAGGTAAGCAACTAGAGGAGTGACAGTGAGGTCGTGTTCTTGAAAGGAGCAACCTAAGATTGCTGATCTAACTGAAGAAACCGGGAAGGTTTTCAAGTTGAGATCAAGATAGTTCTACTGTCTAATACTACTCATGCATCAAATATAATATTACTGTACTAACATTTATTTTATAGGATTATATTGTCTAACACTATTTTACAGATCTGGCCTAATCGGTCTACCGAACGTAGGGATCAGTCGACCGAACTAGGTGGAATCAGACTAAAGATCATATCAGAGCAGAACAAAGTAGAGTTCGATCCAAGTCTAATTGGTCGACCGAACCTTGATGATGTGGCACAGATCAGACCGAGCCAATACAAAGAAGGAAACCTGGCTGATCGGTCGACAGAATAATAGGATCGGTTGACCGAATGATCATTGCATTAAAGGCGTATTAAGTGTGAATCTCAGAGAATAGGAAAGGACACTGTTTAGTTGACCGAACAAGGGGATCGGTCTACCGAACCATTAAACATCATTAATGCCTGAGGATCGAATCTCAGCGAAAAAGGTAGGGAGCGGGTTTGGTCGACCGAACCTAAGGATCGGTCGACTGAACCTTGACCATTTTTATAAAAAGAGCTCGAGGTCCAAGGCTTAGTAATTAATTGGTTATGATTTCATCTCTGTGCAAAGTTGATGTTCGTGCGACAAGTCTACTACTCATCTCCAAGCAAGCTGTTACTTCATCCAAGAAGTACTGATCATGCTTCATCCTACATTTAGTGTCAGTATATTTTATTTAGCTTGCTTTGTACTTTATTTCAAGTAAGAGAGTAGGTTGTTACTATCTTACACATTTTATTGTACCAATTGCTTCTTTTCGAAGGTTTCAGAAAGAAATATTTTAGTGAATTGCCAAACGGTGCGATCAAGGATCGCATGTCTTAGAGTAGGAGTCGACCTAGACTCTGAACCAAGTAATCGAATTGTGTTCTTTATTTTTCGCTGCACTACTTTGGTTTAAATCCTTAAAAAGAAAAGAGTTTTTAAAAAAACAATATTCACCCCCACCTTTATTGCACTTTCTCGATCGTTAAATTGGTATCAGAGTCTGGTAGCTCTGAAATTACTTAACCGTTTTTCGAGCAATTTTAAAAACTTTTTCTTTTTCTTTAAAAGTGTTTTCTTTAATACTTAAGTAATATTTTTTATTCTTTATCTCGCATAGCTAATCCCAAGATGAAAGTCTTGGAAATTTATTTTCTATCTTTTTCTTGCAAGAATGTCGACTTCCTATCTAGAAGAGAGAAGCATCTATGAACCTCCACCATCGATCAAGTCTATTTCAATTTCTGAAGGCGAATGATGGAATGCTTTGTAGGAAGCAACAATTTTGACAACTGGATTGCACTAAGAGAACCTTCTCAAAACTCAGAAGCAAACACAAAGGTAATGGATATATTAATTAGTGTTTCGCCTAATAAAATTTTGTATCGATTAGAAGATTACAAGAGTGCATTCGAGTTATGGACCAAATTGATCGAGCTTCACGAGACTCCGACGAGACTAGAAGATCAAGGAAAAAGTGACTTAGAATCTGAGTCCGAATTCAGAGAGCTATCCTTAGAGTCAGATACAGAAGAGCAAGACCAAATCAACTTCATGGCACTAATCGCTAAGAAAGAAGCTGATGAATTCGAACTCGAGTCAAAACAAATATCTAAGACCGAATCCAAGATGGCAAAACAATCAAGGGAGAGAATCCTAACAAGGATTCAAAAGGTAACACTGTGAATATAAAATTTAAAGATCACATAACATGTTTTAAGTGCAGTAAAAAAGAGTACTACAAAAGTAAATGTCCAACTAACCATTCCACATAACCGAAGGCAAAAGAGGAACTGATGCCTGGAGTCCAGAAAAGAAAGAACCAGATCGAATGTTCCAAGTGCAAAAGAATGGGACATTACAAATCTCAATGCCCAAAGAGAAGACCCAAGGATTTAGGGGGAGCAATTAAGGTAAATTAACTTAAGTTACGTGAAAAATTGCATGTTTTAGATTTTTCATGTTTAGATTATACTAAAGAAATTGAAATGCATGAATATTCTAAATCAACACTACTTAACCAGAATAACTTAATTCATAAAAATTTAACTAATGTAACGATTTTTTATCAAATTAACTCAAACATTAACGTATTTGGTCAAAACATAGATCCAAATATATTTAATCAAGTTAATTTAAATTTAAACATGAATAATTAAAATTTAAAAATAACTAAAAATAAACAAAATTTAATTAAAAATTCAGAAATTAAAAACAAGGATTTAGATAATCCTTTAACCTTCGAACATAAGAATTTGGAAAATAAATTTTTAACTTATAAAAATCAAAATTCTATCTTAAGATTAAATAACAATTAAAATAATTTTTCTAAACCTAAAAACTCAAAATCAAAGTTAAGAAAATTAGAAAAACAAAATAACCTCTTGAAACATAAAATTGATAAACTAGAAAACATCATTATTAATTTTATCAATTCACAAAATCTAGATTTAGGTTACAAATCAAAG
>JBBMJZ010315178.1:0-17728 GCA_037833815.1 Zingiber zerumbet
ACGGTCGCGCACTGTGTGGCCGCACAGCAGATCAATTATATATATATATATATATATATATATAAAAGTTTAAACGTATTTTAAAAACTAAATAACGGAAATGGTCAAAAACTCGAGATCTAATAAAACAGATTTTTGTCGGTCAAAATATTTTGATTTTTTTCTAAAAATAGAATTCATCGCAGAGCCACACGAAGAGACTACTTCCTTCTCACCTTGATTTAGGTGGTCTGTCCGCGGCCATGGCCAAGCAACCACCACCACCTCCTCCTCCTCCTCCTCCTCCTCGCCACTGCCACCGTCGCCATGGACAAGACCGGCCGACCACCGCGGCGCCGGGAGATCGCCATATCGTGCATGCTCAACGCGGAGGTGGGCGCCGTTCTCGCCGTCATCCGCCACCCTCTCGTAGACAACCTCGCCGGCGCACCCGACGATGCCGCCAACCCGCACCTCGTCCACTCCCTCAAGTCTCTCCGCTCCCTCCTCTTCCACCCTCGGCAGTGGGGCGAGTGGCGCGCCACCGATCCCTCCCTCTATCTGTCCCCCTTCCTGGACGTGATCCAGAGTGACGACGTCCCGGCCGCCGCCACCGGCGTCGCCCTCTCCGCCGTCCTCAAGATTCTGAAGCACGACGTGTTCGACGAGCACACCCCCGGCGCCCGCGACGCCATCCACTCCGTCGTCTTCGCCATCACCAACTGCCGCCTGGAGCACACCGACCCCGCCGCTGAGGACGCCGTCCTCATGCGCGTCCTCCAGGTGCTCACCGCCGCCCTCCGCGCGCGAGCAGCCGTCCTCCTCTCCGACCACGCCGTCTGCTGCGTCGTCAACACCTGCTTCCAGGTGGTGCAGCAGTCCGCCCAGCGCGGCGACCTCCTCCAGCGGAGCGCCCGCCACGCCATGCAAGAGCTGGTCCAGGCCATATTTGTTCGCCTCCCCGACGTCAGGTTGGACGTCGCCGACGACGACCCGCTGGCCCCAGCCTCCACCTACGGCGCGCGCTGCATGATCGACATCTTCCAATTCCTCTGCTCCTTGCTGAACGTCGGCGAGGTAGTTGTCGACGTCTCCGACGGAATCGGATCCATCAGCTACGACGAGGACGTCCAGCTCTTCGCCCTCGTCCTGATCAACTCCGCCATCGAATTGGGCGGCGACGCCATCGGAAAGCACCCCAAGATTCTCGGAATCGTCCAAGACGATCTCTTCCACCACCTGATTCATTACGCGACCCATTCCAGCCCTCTCGTCCTCTCCATGATCTGCAGCACAGTTTTGCACCTCTACAACTTCCTCCGAAGGTAAATAACTCGATTCAAAATCGAACCGAAAGAATCAAACAAAAGATCAATTTTGCAGGTGCCTTCGATTGCAACTAGAAGCATTCTTCACGTACGTACTCTCGAGGATCGCCGACGGAAGCAGCGGCATTCACCTTCAGGAAGTCGCCGTGGAAGGCATCACCGGTTTCTGCCACCAGCCCAACTTCGTGATCGAAACTTACGTGAACTACGACTGCGATCCGATGAGGCACAACGTGTTCGAGGAATTGGGGAAGCTGCTCTGTAAGATTGCATTCCCCGCCCCCTCCCCCATGTCGACGATGCAGACTCAAGCTTTTGAAGGCCTCGTCGCCTTGATCAGCACCATCGCCGACAACATCGAGGTCGACCACGTCCCCGCTCGTGAGGCCTACAACATCGACGCCAGTGACTACAAGCCGTTCTGGCTCCCAAAGAGTGGGGAGAGTAGCTCCGTGAACTCGGACTCGTGGGTAGAGTTCATGAGGATGAGGAAGATGAAGAAGAAGAAGGTTATGATAGCTGCGAACCACTACAACAGAGATGACAAAAAAGGGATCGATTTTCTGAAGATTGCGAATCTCGTTCCCAACCCGCCTGATCCGAAGAGCTTCGCTTACTTCTTCCGCTACACTCCAGGCCTGGACAAGAACAGCATTGGGGACTTCCTTGGTGATCCCGATGACTTCAACATTCAGGTGCTCAAGGAGTTCACCGGCACCTTCCATTTCGAGCGTGTTCTTCTTGACACGGCCCTGCGAAGCTACCTTGAGACGTTCAGGCTGCCGGGAGAGTCGCAGAAGATTCACAGAATCATTGAAGCCTTTGCAGACCAATTCTACGAGCAGAACTCCTTGGGTGCCTTCACGAGCAAGGATGCAGTGTTGATCCTGTCCTACTCCTTGATCATGCTCAACACCGACCAGCACAATCCGCAGGTGAAGAAGAAGATGACAGAGGAGGACTTCATAAGGAACAACAGGGCCATCAATGGAGGAATGGATCTCCCGAGGGAGTACCTCTCTGAACTGTTCCATTCGATCAGCACCCATGAAATCAAGCTCTCAGGGACCGGTGGATCGCCAGTGGAGCTGAGCTCTGCACAATGGAACGATCTGATCAAATCATCAAGATTGGTTGAGCCATTCATCCAGTGCGACTACAAGCACAAGCTGAGCAGGGAAGCATTTGTGGTCATCTCAGGCCCCGCGGTGGCCACGCTTGTCGCCATTTTCGAGCAAGCCGACGACGAGGAGCTACTCCATGAGAGCCTCGAAGGGCTGATATCAATCGCGAGGATCGCACGATATGGGCTGGAAGATGTCCTCGACCAGCTCCTCTCCTGCTTTTGCAAGTTCACCGGCATCTTGAATCCGTATGCCACCGTGGAGGAGACGCTGCTCACGTTCAGCAACGAGGTAAAGCCGCGAATGGCAACATTGGCACTCTTCACCATAGCCAACAAGTTCGGGGATTCAATCCGCGGAGCGTGGAAGAACATGATCGACTGCCTGCTGAAACTGAAGAGGCTGAAGCTGCTGCCTCAGTCCTTGATCGAGCCAGACAACGCCCCAGCTCCAGACTCCAGAACCAGCTCGAACAGGGGAGAGTCTGGCGTCATCTTCCCGGCGTCCCACCGCGGGGCGAACAGCAAACAATCTGTGTCGGGATTCATCGGCCGGTTCTCGCAGTTCCTGTCATTGGACAACAACGACACCATGCTGAACTTCGGCAGCGAGTTTGAGAACAACTTGAAGATCATCCAGCAGTGTCAGATCGGCGACATATTCACTAAGAGCAACAAGTTCCCGGACGAGTCTCTGCAGAATCTGGGACGGGCTCTGATCTTCGCAGCCGCCGGCAAGGGACAAAAGTTCAGCACTCCCGTCGAAGAAGAAGAGATCGTCACCTTCTGTTGGGATCTTCTGGTCACCATTGCTCTCGTCAACATCCACAGATTCGCCTCCTTTTGGCCCCAATTACACGAGAGCTTTGCCATCGTCTCACAGTTCCCCCTCTTCTCCCCCTGCCCATTCGCGGAGAAGGCGATCATCGCGCTGTTCAAGATCGCAATCAAGCTCACCTCACTGCCATCTCGCCTGGACAAAACTCCAGAAGAGCTCATCTTCAAGTCGATAAACCTGATGTGGAAGCTCGATAAGGAGATATTGGACACTTGCTGCGAGAGCATCATGGATTCTACTATCGTGATCCTCAATGAGCACGGCAAAAATGTGCAGACGATCTTCGGCTGGAAGACATTGTTCCATCTCCTCAACGTCTCTGGGAGACATCCGGAGACGTTCGATCAAGGAGTTGAAGCTTTGATCAAGCTGATGAGCGAAGGAACCAATATCAATCGGCACAATTACGCATTCTGCATTGAGGCTGCCTTTGGATTAGCTACGCTAAAGATCAGCCCGCTGGAGAAGAGCTCCAAGATTCTGAGTTTAATGGCTGAGACGGTGAACTTGCTGGTCCAGTGGCACAACTCCGGCTACTCGGATCCGGGAAGCAGCAGCAGTAGTAGTAATTCATTCGAGGAGCCTCAAAAGGGAGGGAGCAACCTTGCTGCTAATCTGTTCATGAAGCTCGTGGAGGCGCTGAGGAAGACAAGCTTAGTGCGACGCGAGGAGATCCGGAACCAAGCAATTTTGGAGCTCGGGAAATGCTTTGCAGCGGCACAGGGGCTGGACTTTGCGTCGGTGACTTGCTTTTCCTGCTTCAACTTGGTGATCTTCGCCATGGCGGATGACCTGCACGAAAAGATGCTGGAGTACTCACGGAGGGAGAACTCGGAGAGGGAGATGAGGAGCATGGAGGGAACTCTCAAGCTGGCCATGGAGTTGCTGGTGGAGGTGTTCTTGCAGTTCTTGGTACCTCTTTCGCAGAGCCCTGGGTTCAGGACGTTTTGGCTGGGTATGCTCAGGAGGATGGACACCTGCATGAAGGAGGACCTCGGAGATCACGTCGGCATCCTGCCGGAGATCGTGCCGGTGCTGCTGAAGAAGATGATAGTAGAAATGAAAGAGAAGGAGGTGCTGGTACAAGCTGAGCATGAACTCTGGGAAATAACAAATATTCAGATTCAGTGGATTGCTCCTTCATTGAAGGATGAATTGTTTCCTGATGAATAACCTGCTGGTTAATTAGATCGTTAGGGGGGAACATTGCTTATAGTTATCAATTTATGATTGCAGAAATCTGATCAAAAGAATGTTCCTCAGGAAATGAAAGATAATTGTCCAAAGTGGTTGTTAACTAGACGGATCGAAAAGCTCTCTACTCGATTCTATGGTGGTGAATGTCGAGGACATAGTGATTTAGCTGCTCGCCAAAGGTCTCCGTCGAAAACTTCTGCGTTACATGATTCCTTGCCTCTCCACCCATCCTTACTGCAGTCTCGGAGTCGCTCAAGAGCTTCGACATAGCCTGTGCAAATTCAAAAGGAGTAGGTTCACAAAGAAACCCTGTTACTTCGTGTTTGATGGTCTCCAAAGGTCCCCCGCTGTTGCATGCAATTACAGGTTTCTTTGCCGCCATTGCTTCCAGTGGTACGATACCAAAATGTTCATCCTAGATAGATAGAAACGGATTTGTTACTAAATAAACAAGAGGAATTCAGAGGAATTGTGAACTGCTAAGAAATAACTTTATAGTATCATTAGATTGAACTTTTAGCTAGTCACTTGATGAAAAAGAGGAACATTAAATGGCTGGAAGACATGAAAACCTAGCCAATATCATTACTCTTAAGATGATATGGACTCCTTAATGAAGTTGGCAAATGTTACCTTTGGCGTGTATAAAACAGCAATGCATTGCGAAAGTAGTTCATTTCTTTCTGCTGTCGAGCACGAAGTAACAAATTTTACTTGTTCAGATATTCCCTCCTCCTCCGCCAATCCCCTTAATTCATCCAGATACTCAACATTCTCTTTCAGGCGTTTATCATAACCACCTGTGATGAAGAAATTATCATTTGAAAACATTACTTCCCCTGATAAGTTTCAGAGCTTTGCATGCTTGTTTAGTTGAGAAAGAAAACAAGTGATCAGATAGCTTAGGAGTCCACCGAAAATAAATGAAAAATCAGATCAATACATAAAAGTTCCCTTTGTACCAAAGAAGGTTCGGGATCATGCATTAGGTGGCAATTTTATCTCAACTGATGAATGCAGAAACTTGAGTGTCCTTCCCAACCGAGAAGGCTACTGTCCGAGAATTGTGTCTGCGGAGGTTCGTTAAGAGCAATCTTATTGACCAGAACACTGGAATTTGATAAGCATAGAACCTAAGAAAACAAAACACTGGATATAGCTTAACAGGACACGTTCACAGTGAGCCCCTTGAGGTGATAGGCCACAAAATTCACTTAAGGGAAAACAAACTAGATGCTTACTTAATCATCGAATCTAGGCATCATAGGAATTGGTACTTTGGTCTGACCATAGAGTATAGATACTGAAAAATACACCTCAACATATTAAAATTCAACCAATTTTTTTCACATGTAAAATAGAAAAATGTAGGGTTGTCAACCATGTCATGCTGCCTGTTTGTACAGCACAAGCATATACAACCCACAAACAAATGCGTCATTTCATACCTGATCGCCCAATTATAGGCCGATGCTTAGAGATGTAAACAAGCTAAGTCGCTCGCGAGCTATTCGGATCTCGATTCAAAAAAAAGTTTATTTGATTAAGTTAATGAGCCAAGCTCGAGCCTGATTTCGAGTTCAAAAACATTATCGAGCCGAGCTCGAGCTTAACAGTATTTGGTTTGTGAACTCGCGAACGTGTTCGATAAGAGGCTCACGAACGTATCTGTTAAGAGGCTCGTTTAATATATATCATATAAATAATAAATATAATAATGTATTATTAATTATTATAGCTAATTATCTTAAACGAGCTCGAACTAAGCTCGTTTAATTTTTAAACAAGCTTTTTATGAGCCGAGCTTGAGCCGAACTCGAGCTATTTAACTTTATTACGAACCGAGCTCGAGCTTAAGAACTAAAGCTCGAATCAAACTCGAGCTGAGCTTGAGCTTAGGGATAACGAACTAAGCCCGAGCTTGAGCCACTTATTGTTCGGCTCAGTTCGGCTCATTTACAGCCCTACCGATGCTAGGCTTCGCTTATTGAGATTATAGATCCTGTACAACATCAGACCCTAGCGAGCTGTACCGAACCAAAGGCAAATCGATATGTCAAAGGGTGAAATTTGGCCAAGCACGCACAGAACAATTTTCCACAGAAAAATCAAACTCAAGCCTTCTTAAACTTACCCCTAGCTCCAAATGATCACAAATCTTAAAAGTCAAGAGATACAATGGTCATTTGGAAAAATACCTTGCAGATTCAAAATGTCTAACAAAATTAATTAGATTTACATTTTTAAAATGTTCTATTATTATTCCACCAAAACAATGTATTATTAGCTGTGATGGCCCAATGAATCGAGCTGGGTAGGGCTCATGCCAACCATTCCCAGGATTTGTGTTGGGCTAGTGTTCAATTGGTCTAGATTCAGATTGTCTATTACAGGCACAACTGATTGACACGTTTAGGGTGTGTTTGGTTGGGGATTATCCTTGATAACATTGGTTATCTATCTAAGGTTATCAATAAAAACCCTGTTTGGTTTAGGTAATCAGCAATTCCCGAGTAATGATTCATGTCCGACACGTCAGGAAAGGGACTTGCAACCCGAAATCGGAAAACCTCATAAAAATGAGGTTTTTCTTGATTCCGAGATTAACAAAAAATTTTAACCAAAAAATACCCCAAAATTTTTTATAAGGAAAATTTTATTTTAAATTATAAAAATTAAATAAAATGAAAATATATGATATTTTATATTAAAAAATAAAGTTGTGTACTTTTGAAAAGGAAAAAGAAAAAAGTAAAAAAACATGAAAAAAAACAAAAACAAAAAAATCTATGGTTGGTTTTATAACTGAGGGTAATACAATAAAATATTAAACTAGGTTATATATTAAAAACTTTAAACAAACAAGTTTTCATTACATTACTTAGGTTGAACCAAATAACATTAGGTTATGTTTTATTCCCCATAACCTTGTTATGTGATTACCTGGTAATCACATAATCAAAGTTATACATGATAACGTGAACTAAACACACCCTTCCAAATGAATACCAACTTTTCTTCTAAATGAATACCAAGGTTAATGTCATTCCATGTTGGAGGTATGCCAGCAAGCATAATATGCAAGACCAACTTTTCTTCTATGGCCACACCAAATGAATTGTTTGTCCACGTGTCTACTATGCACATGAAACACAGATTCTACCCATGCTCGTCATGTCGAGCACATTTTCATATAAGCTTAGGCTCTGTATCACATCATGCCAAGTGATGACATCTAAAAGATGGATGCCAAACATTAAATTGATTGGCATGCTTACTAGCCACGAAAAGTAGACAAAAAGTAATAATAATAGCAGCAGAACTGCATACTCACCAGCAATGGTTAAGGTGGCTTTAGCAGGACTAGGAAGTCCATTTCCAATTGACTGAAGCAATGCAAATGCCGATATTGCTAATTCAAGGTTCTTTTTCTTCTCAAAGCGGTTGACTGAAAGGAAATTCAACCTGAATAATGCACAGAAATTTAAAAATCAGTCAGACTTAGCAAACATCATGCAGACAAAGAAATTAATGACCCAAAGAAACTAGAATCGTATTTTAACCCTTGTAGATAACAAGTTATACAGGAGAATGTCAGTTACGTACTTACGTATAAGTGCAAGGTCTTTCAAACTGTTGCACATTGACTGCCGGATAGAGGACAGCAGGACGAATTCCTCTTGAATGGAGACGGCAGAAGGTTTTGGCAAAAACAGATGCAGTGAATTTACTGTTCACTAAGACTAGATCCGCCATACCTGTAAATATCATAATTTCTCTTACAGGACAGCACAAGAATATACATATGGCGTGTGTATGTGCGTGTAGATAACTGTGTGTTCTTGTGCTAAAAAGGCATAGAAGAACATTTATAAACAAAAAGCGAGGACAAACCAGTAGTTGCTTCTTCTATCATGTCAATTGGTCTACGATATAACCTCCTAAGCATAGTTGTATGTTGTGCTAACAACAAATCTGGAAAGTGGCAATAGAATAATATCTGAAAAAGAATTTATAAGATACATTACACAGATTTCATAATGATTATAATCCCTTCAATCATAAAATTAAGAAATATACCTTAGCTGAGCGTTTTAGTTTCAGCAAAGGAATTACAACAGAAACCTGGTCCGCCAGTATAATGTCGAATGAGGGCCACAATAGAAGAGCACAGAGTGCAACAAAAATACATCGAAGATAAGCACATAAAGCATGGAACCGGTAGAATATATGGCGAGGTAGGAAATCACCATGTACATGAACAGAAAAGGGACCTGAACAGATGGTGATACCAATATTAGAATCAGTAATTCATTACTTGATTCGCCGTTTGACTGCAGAAACCAAAACTAAATAAATGCTCAAGTCATTTTGCGGATGGACAGAATATAAGTTGAATGTCATCTGATATATACGGCAGCAAAATGAATTGGCCCAGCATCCATTATTGTTTGCACTTATCAACATTATTCACCCTCTAGAGAAGTAAGAAGAGATTGATAATTGCATCATAGAATTAGCTAAAGAACCTGTCAATCCATGGTTCCTTTAAATATGTCATTTAGAAAGTCCATAATGAGTAGAAAATTTGCAATCTGACAATTGAGAAGTATCTAATTCAACTTGGAATTGAAACACTCAATTGTTAATGGTTTCTAAATATTGCAGCATGATTGGTAAACCCACTATAGACTCACCAGCAAGAGTCTCCTCAAAACATCTATTCTTGTCATGATGTGATGTAAAAAGGTGGACATTATGCCCGTGAGATGCTAGTTGAACAGCCGCATCAACAATCAATCTTTCAGCACCACCTACAAACAGATTAGAATGCTATTAACAGTATTCTTTATGGATTAATAAGTCAAATGTGATGGGATCTTTAGATGTAAGTGCTGTCAGTTTTACTTGCTTATCAAAACCTAGTAGAGTCACGCTAAATTAATTAGATTTACTATACTACATAATTCCTTTATTTGAAGCTAGAATCTTTCTAAAGGTTTGGGGAAAAAAAAACCCTCCTACCACCTAACCAACTTGGCGGTCGGCTATATGTTAACCCTGTAATTTACCTCCTTTCACATAATCTAGGGACGGGCTGTGAGGGTTGCCTAGGATAAGCGTAATCATCTTTTGCTACAATAGAATCTTTCCAAGGTTATCATTTACATTTAGAGTACCCTTTCATATATTCTTAAATCTCATTCATTTCTTCTCTTATTGGCTTTTCCATAAGCAGAGTTAAAATTTTTGCTAAGTGGATATATAATAGGCGCAATAAGAGCATCAACTGACTTTGATGTCTATAGAATAACACCTTTATTTGATTTTTGATAATCTCTTGATTTATCATAAGTTGTTTACATCTTAAGATGAAGATTGAAAATCAATTCCTTATGTTCGTAGATAATTAAATACATAAGAATTAACAAATATAGCAAATGAAGATTGCAACTGGTTTATGCTAACCAAGTCAACTTTGAATGCTGCAAGAGAGCATTTTTATAGTTTTTCTTCTGCATAAAGGAAAAGTCCTAGTAGGGCGAAAAACACACAAACCAATTCCAAGATCAGGGTGGATTATTGCGATCTTCAGCTTCTTATCCGTTCTCTGAACATTTTTCTCCATCTCCTCCTCCTAACACACCAAAATGCTCTTTATCACCAAGAATTGATCTCGTTCCATTCGACATCGAGTATAATTGATCAATTGATGACGAAATAGATGAGATCGAGAGACTTATACACAGCCCCAAAAAAATTTTAAAAGTACCTCCGCTTTCCCGATCCGGTCTCGGTGAGACACTGCTAAAATTCAGAAGAGGAACAAGCAACGCCGCTTGCCGGAGGATCGTTCGCGCGACCGATCGGATAACGATCCGGCGACGCTCGGGAGGGAAGGAAGTGGGCACGAGGGAGAGAAGGGGGGACGAAAGGTCGGGATCGGATAAAAACCGAGCGGTTTAAATATCTCCTTTTGGCTAAAAACTCCACTGAACCCGAGCAGCAATACGACTACTAAACCGGGTCAACCTAACCTAAATCAAATTTAGTTCAATTTTAACTAAATTTGTAAATAGATCTAAATTAAATCCGATTTTTAATCCAAATAAACCTAATCACAATCATAAGACCCATTTGATAGGCCCACAATTAGTATCCATTTGTTAATAATATATAAATCTTAAAATAAAAATTTTTAAAAAATGGACTTAAAGAATTTTTGGCAAAAAATTATAGTAAAAAAATATTATCAAAATCAAAAAATTATTAGGGTGTAATATTGTTCATATAACACAAATTCTATATCTTTAAAATTATCTAAATACTTTTGTCTAAAAATAGTTGATAATAAATTGCTAATTGGATTAAAATAGGTGGAGCCAATCGCATTAGACGAAAAAAATATTTTAAACAATGAATAGACTTGTTCATAAATAAAAAATGACCAATAGATATTTTCTTTCTTGCTAATGATCGGCAAAGCAATCCAGGAGCAGGTCAGTCAGTGCAAGGCATCAGACTGCACAAAGGGTAAGTTTTGATCTTTTGATAATTTATTTTATTTATTAAATTTTATAAATTTGATTGAATAATTCAATTGTAAAACCTATAAATTCTTATTTTAAAATATTTTTTTCTTAGGTTTAATTTAAAACGGCATCCCAATCGTATCAAAGGATATTATTCTTCAAAAAAAAAAAATTATTTACTTTCAATGGTATTATAGCAGTCAGTCACAGTATTGTAACAACATAGCTACTAAAACGTTGTTTTTTATTTCTAATGAGTGTAACAGTACAATGTAGCAGTTGAGTCTCTATAGTTAATATATAACAGTTAATACAACACTGTTGAAATATTATAATAGCTATTTAGTAATTGATACCATTGGCGTTACCTTGAGCTTAAAACACTTCTCGTCATGCTCGTCTTCATCAAGTTATTGCTACTACAGAAACATAAAGTAATTATTGTCGACCCGATCCTTTATAACTTGGATACTATATGCGTTACTTGCGTACAATAAAAGGCTGTCATCGATTGACATAAGTATTTACATTTGATTTCATTTCATGTTTTACAATATACTATAATGGTATCAGAGCTTAGATTAGTATAAATTGTGAAAATTATGATGAATACCTCTCTTTGATGCCGAAATAACTGTGAGTATTCCTCTGTGGAGTTTTGTCGTCGCCAAGACTGTTGAGGACACCGACGACTACCCAAGATGTCATGCGATCGATGTCTATGGCCAACGGGTGTCGACAACCGTGTTGGGAGGCCGGCGATCAATCGCCCACTATATTCGCCATGGGAAATAGGGCATGGTAGAAAAATAACGAAGTATGATGTTTTTAAAAATATATATATTTTATTAAATAAAATAGAAAATAAATAAATTCACTTCTATCAAAAACAAGTGTGAAAGAAGGAAGATTTTTTTATAAGTGATAAAAAAAACATCATTTAAAAGTTTTAATCAACTAATCAATTAATTTAATTGAATCGATTTGAAAATATAATTGATTAAATTTAAGATGAAGTTATATAAATCCGTTTTATCAGATTGGTCTAAGCAAATTCTGGTCTAGTTCAAACTATTGGTTGATTTAACCACATCAATTAGGATGATTTAATCAAATGAGCTTAAATTAAAAAAATAACAACTGAATGTTCCAATTAAATTAGTTTTAATGAAGACAAAGAACTAAGTTAATGCTTAGGGTTCGGTTTCTTAATAGATTGGTCCAGTGTGTAAGTTAACTAGAATTCCTCAAATAAAATTTATTTTTCTTATTGCTAAAGTATCATGTGTATATGAATTGAATTGAATTAGTTTTGTTACTAGTTTGTCAGTTTTATACTGACATTATTATTTTCAATTCCAGATGCCAAGGATGATATGCATGATGACCTATCGCAATGTGTGACAGAATGAGCTACGAGAGTAGATTGAGTACGATCCAATTTACGAACTCAGTGGATACAATGGATGGCTCGATCAACTGTTCTAGAAGCTCGAGCAAGAAGAGTTTCCCATCCTCAACAATTACAAGATTTGGGTTTTGATTTGTTCACTGTCGGGGAATCCAAACACACCATATATGGGGGCGCTTTGAAGGGCATATCTCATATGTAGAATTGTATGTGGAACTACTTCACCATGAGTTCTCGGAAGAGGATCCTGAAGAGTCTGAGGAGGATCCAGAAGAGTTCGAGGAGGATCTCGAATGTAGATCCAGAGGAGGATTCTAATATGAACCAATTAGAGAATCCTGAAATCGATTTACCTAAGATTGTCCGAGCTGAACCTAGAAAGATAGGACTTGTGATGATTACTACTGTGATAGTGTCTTTCTTAGTGGAACTAGTATATCCTATCAAATACAACCACTAATGTTAGTACTAGTGGGAGTAGGGTTAGCTTATCTATCAAAGTAGAATTCAGTTGTTATTACTATCACTACGTATGGCTAGTATTAAGCTCATATTAATAAAATCATGTAATAGAAATTATTATTATATATAAACAATATTATTTTAATGACAGTTATATTATGCATTAACGAACTTAAAAAAAGAATATTATGTGTTAACAGTCTTAACAAAACGATTAGTTTATTTAAATAATAAGTTCATTTCATGATTCGTTCACTTAATGATTAGTTCATTTGATAAGATGTGTATAATAGTATTAATCAATGTTGGTTAGATTGGATTATACAAATGATGAGTGAAAATATAGTTGTCACTTGATTTTATAAACCAACTCAAACTAACATTAAGTCGATCATAAATTATATACATGTGAAATATAATAAATTACTAAATAATGTGTTTATTTATTGTAGATTATGACAAGTAAGGACATCATAGCTAAACTCAATAAAGGAGAGAAATTTTATGGGGATAACTATAAAATCTGGCACCTCAAGATACAATACATTCTTGAAGAATAAGAAGTTCTAGAGGTTGTAAATCAATTGATGGAAGAACCTGCCGATGGTTCTACAGCACAGCACAAACGTGATTTTGATGCCTATAATACATGAAAAAAGGACTCCACTATTAAGAAAATATTGATTAGTTCAATGGTGGATGACCTAGTATTTGAGTATGAGTCATTACCATCGGCTCATGTTATCTAGGTAGCCTTTAGAGAGAAGTACAGTGGAATAAGTCTCAGTAAGCTTCATCAGCTGACAATTAAGTTTGACAGCTATAAAAAGCACTTAAATATTACAATGGCCCAACATCTGAGAGAAATGGCTAATATGATTCGAGAGCTTAAGACTGGTGGTCATGAGTTAACTGATGAACAACAGGTTCAAGCAGTAATTCGTTCCCTTCTTGATTCTTGGGAGATGATGAAACAAAACCTTACACACAATGAAATTATCAAGACTTTCATTTATGTCTCACGTCATGTAGAACTTAAGGCGGAGAGAATAAAATTAGCAAGGATTTTTTGTCAAGCTTTTGTAGCTAAAGGTTCTGGTTCCAAGAATAAGAAAATATGGTTTAAGAGAGGAAAGGGAAAGGAAAAAGAAGTTGATGTTGTTGTTAGGCAAGACCAAATCAAAAAGAAAGGAAAGAAATATGGATAAAAACCTAAGAGCAAGCTAACTTGCTATAACTGTGGCTGGAAGGGTCATTTTGCTCAAGATTATATTGAGCCATAAAAGGTAGATTCATGTTTATCTTCTTTTCATGAGCATTATGTTGCAAGTTCAGTGTTGTTTGCTGATTCTTATCCTTTGTGGATTATAGATTCATGAGCAACGAACCATGTAGCTCGTGATCGAGCTACATATGTGGAGTACCGTCAGGTACCAGCTGGCAATAAATAGATATATGTGGGAAACAATGCAAGGATTGAACTCAAAGGAATTGTCACTTGCAAACTCAACCTATATGGTCGACATACCTTGTTTCTACATGATGTCTTACATGCTCCTGAGATTCGACAAAATCTGATTTTGATTACTAGTTTTCTTGATTTATGTTATTGTGTAAACTTTATAACCGTTGTGTGGAACTTTATATTAACTTTATGCTAATTAGGTATGGTTATGTAACAAATAGTTTCATGGTTCATGATGTAGAACCAAATAATAATTATGGAAATGATAGTTATTTTTTAAACATTGCTTTTACTAGTGATGCTGATATTAATGATGAAGTTTGGCATGCTAGACTAGGGCATATAGGATAAGAACGAATGAATAGATTAACTAAAAAGAGTCTGTTAGGCGCTTATGTTAAGATTAACTTGTTTGTATATGAGCATTATCTTATAAAAAACATAACTAGAAAATCATTTGGTAAGACTATTATAGTTGAGTCAATATTACAATTAATTCATTCGGATATTTGTGGTTCAATAAATGTGAAGGCTAGAAATGGAAGTTCATATTTCATTACATTCATTGATGATTTCATATGATTTGGTCATATGTATTTGATTTCTCATAGATTTGAAGTATTAGGTTGCTTCAATTGTTACTTTAACGAAGTTGAGAATCAATTGAAAAATAAGGTCAAAACTTTATGCATTAACAGTGAAGGTGAATATTTGTCTGATCAGTTCAAGACAATATATAATGATAAAGGGATTATTAGATAGATCATTATCCCTGAAACTCCACAATAAAATGGGATTGCTGAAAGAAGAAATTGAACTCTTCTAGATATGACTAGGTTTATGATGGCTCAAGCTAATTTGCCTATTTCCTATTGGGGAGATACGTTATTAGTTGCAACCTATATACTTAACCGAGTGTCTTCTAAATCTATTCCATCTACTCCATATGAACATTGGACAGACAAAAAACCATATTTGAGTAATTTAAGACCTTGGAAAGACTCATAAATATAGAAAATTAGGACCTAGAAGTAAAAAATGTATCTTTATAAGGTATTTTGAGACTTCTAAGAGTTATGTCTTTATTAATGAGTGACGAAATGGAACCATCTCTGAAATAGAGTCAAGAGATACTATTTTTCTAGAAATTGAGCTTCCAACATGAGGTATAGTTGATAAAATGATTCCTCTATTTATAATAGAGGAAGAGGATAATGTTCCTTTATCACGAGAGATATCTTAATTTAGTCAACCTAGTGGAAGTGATTTACCAATAAACTAATCAATTTCTCAATAGTTTAACCTACGAAAAAGTAGTCGTTAGATTATTCCTCAGAGAAGGTTTGACATTGAGAATGAGGCATTGATGACTCTCCCAGTTAATGATGAGGAACCTCGAACAGTTGAGGAAGCTTTGAGATGCTCAGTTAGAGAAGAATGGAAAATTGCAATGGATGAGGAAATAGAGTCGATGAGAAAGAATCAAGTTTGGGATTTAGTCGATTTTCTTCCGAGCCAAAGGGTTATTAGAAATAAGTGAATTCTCAAAATCAAGAGAAACGAAGATGGATTGATTAATCAATACAAAGTCCGTTTAGTTGTAAAAGGATATACCCAAATGGAGGGTATTGATTTTGAAGAAACATTCTCCTCAATTGTCAAGTTTGTGTCAATACATGTCATTCTAGCTATAGTAGTATAATTTGATATGGAATTATTGATGTGATTTTCCCGGGTCAAGGTTAACCAGTTTGACTAAGCTTGAGTTGACTCAAGCTTGAGTTTTGATGTTGAAGTTCTGATGTTTGATAACAAATGAAGATTGTAGGTGCAATTGTCCATTTAGAGAGATTATTGGTGTAATTCCTCTCTAGTCAAAGTTTAATTAGTTTGATGTGAAGAAATATCAAGTAGGTCAAGATTGACCAAATACTTGACTGGAAAGTCCTAATTAGAGGTTAGGCAAGGGCAAGACCAATGGGAAGGTTGGCAGAAGAAGAAAATCTAAGTGGATCAATGTTGACCAGACATTTAGTGTGAAATTCCTGGTGACTAAAGCTAGGCAGTTGAAAATCCCTAGTGAGTGAAGCTAGGCAAATAAAAAATCTTAGTGAGTGAAGCCAGGTGAAAAGCCCTAATGAGTAAAGCTAGGTAAAGCAAAATCCTAGTGAGTGAAGGCAGGTGAAAAGCCTAGTGAGCAAAGCTAGGTAGTTGGAAAATCCTGGTGAGTGAAGCTAGGTGAAAAGCCCTAATGAGTGATGCTAGGCAGATGAAAATCTTAGTGAGTGAAGGTAGGTGATGAAAAGTCCTCGTGAGTAAAGCCAGATAGTTGAAAATTCAGGTGGATCAAAAGATTAACCGAACATCTGGTGAATGGAAGTCTAAGTAGGTTAAGGCTGACCAGACACTTGGCACGAGATGGTAAGTCCAAGTGGGTCAAATGATTGATTGGACACTTGGTGAAGAAGTCCCAGCAGGTCAAGGGTGACCAGATACTAGGTAATGAGAAGTCCCAAAAGGTCACAATTGATCGGATGTTAGATAAGAAACCCTAAACATAGTTTTTGAAATTAGGGTTTGGTAATCGATTAGGTTAATTGATTACCATAACTTAAGTGATTACCCTAATCGCTTAAGCTATTTGATTATGAAAATAGAATGGAGCTAAATCGATTAGGGTAATCGATTCAGCAAGCCTTAATTGATTAAGGCTAATTCTATAGGAAACAATAGCTACGACAAGTGATTAAGTAGGGAAGCTTAATCACTTACGGCTAATTCTCGCACAAATAGAAAGCTCCCTAATGAATTAGGCTAATCGATTAGGAAGACTTAATCAATTAGGGTAATCAATTAAGCTTCAGAAAAATAGTCGTTATGTAAGTTGTTGATGTGGTAAGCGATTAAGGAGATTCTTAATAGATTAAGGCACCAACAGTAACCCTAGAAAAGGGTTTTTTATGTATTGTTTAGCTGAGCTCTCATCCACATTTCTCACCGACTTCACACCAGTTCTTGAAGGCTTAGAGTGAAGTGTTACTACACTTCCAAGATCATCAAGAGGTGTCTACAAGCAAGAAGAAAGAAGCTAGGGTTTTATTTGCTATAAATCTTGTAAAATTTCTTATTGTATTAGCTTCTTCTCGTTTTTCTTCTTCTATTTCTGTGTGTGAGCTTGTACGAAGCTTCTCTTCCTCTGGTTTGTTTTTGAGAATGAGTTCTTTCATAGTGGATGTGTAAGAGGTTAAATCATAGGATTAGTCACCTCGCTTGAGGTGGATATCAAGTAAATCAAGGCGTTTGCATTGCTTCGAGTTCATTCCACTACATATCTCATCAAAGTGAAGTGAGAGAGCTATTCACCCCTCCCCCCCCCCCCTCTAACTCCAAGG